>CAJHQP010003713.1:0-63799 GCA_905132765.1 Moricandia arvensis | reverse complement strand
TGCTAACTTATAACTGATTATTGAGATTTTTAATTTTTATTAATTTAAAATCAATTAATGTTTTAAAATAAATATAAAAGGATTTAAGCACAGTTCACATTATGTGCTCTACAATATTATATATACTTACATATCAACAGAAATGTGTTATTGCAATGTACATCAAAAATATATATGTTAGACGTTCAATATACAAGATTTAGAGATTTGATGGATTATATTTCAAAGGAACATTTGAGAACTTTAAAATTATAAAATGTTTTACATATAAATCAAAGAGACCATTGTATAGTAGATAAAGTAATGTGATGATTAAAAATGAATTCTAAGATAAATTTTTTAATTCATTAATTGTATGGTTTATGTTATTATTAGAGAAAAATAGAGATACTTGACAAAAAATGTAAGACAATTAAAGATATTAGTAATGCATGTTAAAATGTGATTAAAAATAAAGATATGATAACAAAAGAAAGAAGAGGCCGAAGACGTCAAATACGAAAAAATGCATAATATATGTTGCAAAAGTTAATGTGATAATTGCATATGTAAGTCCACTGAATTATCAATTACTTTGCATCAAACTTATATAAACTTTGAAATTAAGGATTACTTTGCATCAAAGTCAAATGAAGTGATATATAAGATAATACAATAATTATAAAGTGTTTTAAATATATATATATATATATATATATATTGGTTCACTGATCATGAGTTTATTAATCATTTGATCAAAATCATGTAAGATAAATATTTTGGAGACTTAGATCAATACTATTTAATTATCACTAAATTTCATGCTTATAAAAATATGGTATTGAGATTTTTGTTTTTCAAACTATTTAGAGTTAAAATTTATTTTAATATTTTAATTATTATTCAAAATTTACAATATTATATACATAATATATATATCTTATACAATATTTACATCCTTAAATTTGCGGACATCCACCTAATTGTATACAGTATAATCTAACAATTGAAATCATTAAAATATTTCCAAAATATGATATGCGGTAGTTAATGTGCGTTTAAGACAAATACAATTTGGATAAAGCAAGAGCATTGTCAGTCATTTCAGTACTTTCAGTAATTAATTGTATGTAAGATATCCAGAATTTTAAAATACACATGATACTTTATGATTTTTTTGGATTAACACTTTTATGATGTGATTTACTCCTTGTTCAAAAATGCGTTCGCCTGGACGATTCATCGGCCGAGTATCCGTGAAACGTTTGGTGAGCGTGGCGATTTGTGACGATTCGGTTGTATTGTACGGAAACAGTAATTTTGTTAAGTTTTAAGTTCGAAATCTGATGTTTATAAGTAGATCTGCAATTTTTACCGCATAAAAGCAAGGAAAAATGGTGAAAACCAAGAAAAGAAGCTTAAAACGCCATGGAAATGTTGCAGAAACTCGACCAGCACACTGAAGAAGAAGAGGGTAAAATCGTAATTTTACAGTCACTAAAGAAAAACAAAAAAAAATATAACAAAATCACAGTTCCAATGCTCGAACTTGGGTTCCCTGGCCAACTTTAATCAACACGGCCGACTAGGCCACAATCTACTATTACAATTATTCAACATAACTAAAATATATACATGTATATGGCTAAAAGGTCAGAAAAAAAATCCCCGAGTACTCTCCGATTTATTTCCGATTTTCAAATAACTCGCTAGGCCCATGGTTGCCGCACGCGTAGCGCCTAGCGAGTTCCTAAACAAGGGATTTACTCTACCAATATCTAGTGTCCTAATATTTGGAAAATATATATTTTTTTAACAAGATATATGTCAAAGCTCTAAAGCGGCTTCTTTATTTTCGAACTCCAGATCCGGCTCCACGGTGATAGAACCTCATGATGGAGGTTCTCTCTGGTGTAGCGATGAGGCTCGGAAGACAAGGAAGCGGTGGGGGTCATCTTTTGGATTGCTTCAAGTAGATTGAGGAGTTTTCAGTTATGTTTTCATGATTTGTCATTCGGTTGGAGGTGGTTGGCGTGGGTTATGGATCAGACTCTCTCAGCTCGGATCTGCATGTACGGGTCTGAGTCGGTGTGCAGTGGTGGTGGTGGGCGTTCTCTCCTCCGTCTTGGTGTCTTGGCGAGGAGTTACCTTCTTTTTCTCTCAAGTTGGAACTCAATGAATGTTATTCATCAGGGTGTGTGTTGGTTTGACTATTATGGCAATGTCAGGAGGTGTCTCTCGGCGGCGTGTGCATGTCCTTGAGCTTGCAATGCATGGAGTTTTATGTACTCTGGTGTCTCTTTTGGTCCGGTCCAACCCACAATTTTTGTCTCGCCGTGAATCCTTACTAGATTTTGCGCTCTCTTGGTGATGGGTTCTTGTTCCCGTTTATATTAGTCATTCTATCACCATTGAACTTCCTTTGGATTTGAAGAGTCGTTCTCTTTTTTTAGAGGTGAAATGTGAGGATGTTTGGTGAGAATTGTGGGTCAGAAAAGCTCAAATTTCATTCTGCCACAGCGTGTTTTGGTCACCTCTATTCCAGTATTAGAGTTTGTCACTTGGCGTTCTTCGATCTTCGATCTTTTTTTCATGGTTTTAGGTTCCTCATCACCTCCAGTCAAGACTGCCCTGTTATCAATCCGCATTATACTCTGCTTTGGAGAGGGCGTGTCGGCATTAGGTCATTCAATTCAGTTATGGATTTCAGTGGCCTTGCTCTTCGTAAGCGTATAAAAGAATGGAGCATGATCAACAGTGGTGAAGAATGGGAGCTATGCTCCTTACCCGGATTAACTTCAACCAAGTAGCGAAAAACAAGTCTGATCCGGAGTTGTTGCCAAACAAATCGATTATGCGTATTTCTGAAACTTTGTTACGGACTAATGGTTAGACTGATTTTTATTTCGAGTTCATTCTTTTCAAAAAATGTGATATGGTGCAATAGTTTAATTTTCAAAAGAAGAAGGATCAAGACAATGGAATGAAAGAGACTTCTTCAACATCTTCCTTAACCATAACTTCATCCTAAAATCTTGTAATGAATATTATGTTCAAATTGCCTTATTGAATTAAAGATTTAAAAAATTCTAGATTTGAGTAAACTAAAGAAAATCCAAGATTTGCGTAAATCCTAAAAAGATTTGTTATTGGTTTATGGAGTTTTAAAGAAATCTCAGAGTCTCTGAAAAATCTTTTTATTTTTATTTATTTTAAGTTGTTATAATTTGATATTATTATTGTTTTATGAAGTATATAAAATTATAAAAGTTTTTTAAAATTAATTATAAATAATTTTTATTTTTATTTTATTTCAAACAATTTAGTTTTCTTTTAAAAAAAGTGAAGAAATTTTTTTTTATTTTTTCTTTTAAAAATATCAAACACCATCATAGGAGGTGATATTTCAATTTGTTGTTTTTACACTATAAAATATCATTAAAACTCCATCAAATCCATATTTTCATTAAGTTAGAATTTGAAAGAACTTATAAGAATGACTAATCCAATAAATTTAAATTTTATATAGATTTGAAATGGTAGATACAATAAGAGGAGATGTGAGAGAAAAATGAAAGTATCTCAAATCTTAGATCCAATAAGACCCCTGAGTTTATCTATAAAATGTTATGTTTCTTTTTATATCAACTATATCTATAGAAACAATTATTCAGACACATGCAAAAGCTTATAGAATAAAATTAAGAAGATTGATGAAGTAATTCGCAAAAAAAAAAAAAACAGTGATAAGATGAAAGAAAAAGATAGGTGGACCGCCAAAAGTGACATCAAAAACATCGGGATATAGTAATTAATTGGCAACAAAACCTATATGATTTGCTTTTTCGCTTTGTTTGACGTTTCTCACATACCCTTCCAATTTCACCAAACTCACTACCTACGATCAAAGGCCTTTTTCAATCAAAGGCCTTTTTCATTCAAAGGCCCTTATTCTATAAAATAAAGCCCAAAACAACCATCTAAAAAGGCCACCAAAAACATTAAACTGAATACTGTAGGGCTTTACCCCGGAGGGAGCCCTTCCAGAAATTCTCGAAGGCCCAAGACAAGCTTAGGCCCAGGAGGGGGTTTGGAAATAGTTTTCAACCAGCAATAGACGCGCCTCGGTTAGTACCTCATTAGCTGCGTCATTGCCCCAAGCGCAAAGATGAGTTATAACAGGGGAATGTCTCTTTTATTTATAGTCAAACGAAACGTATCACCTTCTATACTGCTTCCGATGTGGGACGAAAGATTATCTGATCTGACCAAAAAATAGGCCTGACTGTTGACAGCCCATCTATGCCTATTAAGCCCAGCCGATAGATAAGTTGGCACGCTGGAGAATCTGGAAAAGAAAAGGAGTTTCAAAATCAGACATCGTCTACTCCTCTTTGATCGAAATGCCACGTCGGCAATATCGCTCTTCTTCTTTGATCGGAATGCCACGTCATAGCCATTGTATCGTCTTGGTCTCTCTCTTTCATTGTCCCGCCACGAAACTTGTTGATGCGCAGAAGAAGAAGAAGGCATGGGAGAGAAGGTTGTACACTATTTGTGGGGGCTAGAAGCTCCTTTCTTCGCCATGGATTTGCCATTCACATGTATAGATTTGGTTTTGGTCGATAATCTGATGTCTTTACTTTAGATGAATGGTAGATTAGTCTTGTTCTTTAAATGTTGACTTCTTGTTTGTAATAAAAGCTCATCTTTTGATCTACCTGACGGGAAGTCTCGTGGTTATGTTGCTGAGATCTATGGTGCTCATTTTCAGCTTCCTGATCTTGGACCAATAGGTAAGGTACTCTGAGTCCTTTTAGATTCATAAGACCTGACTGTGTTTATAACATGCACCCCTGATAAGAATCTTTATCGTTGGATGTGTGAAGGTGCCAATGATCTTGCTTCACCAAGAGATTTTCTTGCACCAAAGGCATGGTTTGAGGAAGGACTAGGGCCTGACTACTCAATTGTTCACTCTTTATTGCTTAACAAGATTTCTCTCCATTCAATGTCGTCGCCTGGCATGGCAATTACGTGCCTTATAAGGTGAATCCAATAGTGTTTGTGGAGCATTAAGTTCATAAAAAGTTAACGAGATTTTGCTATGTGTTTATGGATAGACGGTTAAGAGGGAAGCTTAGCCGATATCTTTCTCAAGAAAAAGTCACTTTTGTTGCCTTCTCTTCTTACTCCTACTGAAAGATGTGGAATGTGAAATCCATATTTCACAGGCTAAAGCTGATGGGTTTCTCCCTGGTGGAGCAAGTCTTCACAGCGGTATGACACCTCATGGCCCTGATACAACCACATATGAGGTATCAACCCCATCTTATGAAGCAGACCTTCTGAGTTTTCAAACATATAACTCAAGTCTGAACCATTCTCATAATGATATTTGTAGGCGACGATTGCTCGTGTAAATGCAATGGCTTTCATGTTTGAATCAGCATTGATTCCTAGAGTCTGCCATTGGGCTCTGGAGTCTCCTTTCCTCGATCACGAGTACTATCAATGTTGGATTGGACTCAAGTCCCACTTCTCCCGCATAGCCTTGAACGAGACAAACGTTGAACAAACAGACAAAAAGACAGGAGCGTAAGAGAAAGTAAAAACATAAGCATACAACAAGTATATATGCAATACGTAGGTAATGTTTACCTCACATCACATCAGTTACACTTGTAATTAATATACTGGTATTGGTTAAGATACTGATGATTGACCATGCCATTAAGAGATTCATGATGCCTATTTGAAATAAGAACTCTCTCTTCTGACTGTTTCTGTTTCCGTTACCGGTAGAGTTTCTTCTAACCACTATGGCACAGTTGCAAAATGCTATCGAAAAAGAAGAATATCACAATATGTGATAAATATTAATACGAGGTCACAAATGACAAACGAGTGGGAGCATTAGTAATACAAGAGTGGTGTGGGAAATACAAATTACAGAGTTGATTACAACGGATTGAGATTTGAGAGAGCGATGAGTATGTTAATTAAAGGGTTACAAGAGGCTCTTCGGTGGTTTTGGTGTCATTGGCTGGTGCAGCCTCCTCTTGTTTAGTTGGCTCTGTCTCACCAGAAGCTTTCTCAGCAACAGCTTCAACCGCAGCTTCTTTAGTTTCTTCGGTCTTCACAGCCTCTGTAGCTGGCTCAGCCTCGGCAGGCTTGGCTGCCTCAGCTTCCTTCTGTGTCTCTGCTCCATCTGCAGCAGACTCTTCCTTCTTCTCTGCAACAACTTCATCTGCCTTCTCCTGTAAACCGCAAGAAAACAACAAAAAGAATCACACGAAAGCTTTCACCCAAAAACATTAGCTAGTTATCTCAGAAACAAAATGATGAAAACCAAAATAATTATATTGATCCACAAAACCTGAGACACGGCTTCGGATTCGACGTTCTTGGACTCGACAACAACATTCTCAGTTGTGGCAGAGTTTTCAAGGATATCAGACTCCTTAGGTTTGCTCGCACAGCCTCCCATGGTGTTATAAAAAAAGAAAGTATCGGTTTGAAACGAAGAAAAATTTACAATGGGAAGAACTGTGGAGCCAACAATGAACTCCTTTTCTGATCCTTGTTTAAAAAGCCAAAACTATTTATTTTCTTATTAGAGGTCTGAGCAAATGTGGGACAGGACATCAAAGAGATTTATATAGTGATTGTACGGACACCCAAGACCAATGCTATTTCAAGAAAATGACTAAATTTTTCATGTCACCAATAGATTCTTTGAGGCTCTTCTCTGTCAACCACCTATTCAACAGAACAAACCTAATCCTTTTATCTACACCGTTCTTTTTTAGCCATCTCCAGCACCAAAAACTTGTCTGACACAAACTCTCCCTGTGGCATTAGACACTACCAACCAACAAGAAACAAGAACAGCAAAACTAGAGTTGGATATTTTTACATGGTAAAAAAATAAGCAATTTAATTTAAATGAAGATGTAAAAGAACAAAGAACCAACAATATAAACACCAAATCAGGTGCAAAACCTCCTTTCCGAAATTAGAGTTTTAATTTTCTGGTTGCATACTAGTACTAGAAATAAAGGTAAGATGACTGTTACCAGGTTACAAAAGAATTAATATTGTTTCCTAGTTCTTGACCATACGACTGCTATTTCGCTTTACAAGAGGATTTTACTGCTGAAGTTTTCTGGATACAAAACAAAATTACTACTCTATTAGTTTATATACCAAGGGAGGACAAGATTTCAACGTTGATTGGATCACATAACCAGAAGAATCTGGCACAGTATGTTATTGAGTTCTAAAATAATGGTTTACGTACCTCTTTAGCAATGTTGCCAAAAAAATTGAATGTATTGCTCCCTACTCTCATACTCGCAGCCTGCATTTTGCACCACGATTAAGCAAGAGTTCTCAATTTCAAATGCAAAACCAGTCTCTCAGCATTTGCAAGTCTAGTAAGCCACAGAAGTCTCAATTTACAATCTAGACACAGAGAATATATTTGTGAAAAACAGGTTAGATGTGTAAGAGATACGAAGAATATATCCAAATTAGTGTTAAACTTACAAATATGCATAGAACTTCAATATAAAAAGGAGAATTCGGTCAAAAAAAACACGAACTTTACACGAATTGCCAAAAGAAACTTGTAATCGAACCTGGCCAAAAGAAACATGAACTTTTGTTGACTTTGTTAGTTTATTAAGAAACTTACAATTGACTTGCCAATTTAACACACGGTTAACCATTAGTTAAGACTGTGTTACCTCGACGTTAAATGTTGGCGTTAAGTGAAACGACGTCGTTTTCAAATGAGATGAAACGACGTCGTTTTACGTGATTTGAAAATAAAAAGAAATAGAACCCTAGATTCGAACTCAGGTTAATTGAAACAAATGACAAGGTATTTTACCACTAGGCTAGTGACACTTTCAATGGATTTACTAACACATTTACATTTATTTAGTACTGATTGAATATAAAATAAATTCTCTAAAAAATTTAAAAGATCTTTACAATTTGAAAAAATAAAGATTTTTTTTTATAAAATTACTTTTGAAATTAAAATTAAAAATAATTTTTTTTTCTTTAAAAAAATAAAAAATCTTCCAAAATTTTCATTTTTTTTAAATTCCAAAATATTTAAAACTTCAAAGAAAATGCAAAAAATTAAAGTTACAAGTATCTACTAAAAATTAAAATCGCACTCATAATGGATACAATATTTATTTTAAGCATTTTAATTTAACTTTAATATGTAGGTATCTTTTTATGTGTGTATAATTAATTTCAATTTTTAATCAATTGTTTTAAAAAAATTGAAAATTTTGGAAGATTTTTTATTTTTTTAAAGAAAAAAATTATTTTTAATTTTAATTTCAAAAGTAATTTATAAAAAAATTCTTTATTTTTTAAATTTTAAAATTGTAAAGATCTTTTTAAGTTTGTAGAGAATTGGGGATTTTAGGGTTCTTCGTTGAAATCTTTATTTTTGGTTCATTTAAATTAAGTTAGGAATCAAAAATGTTATAGTTAAATAAAACTGTGTATCGACAATACAATATAAAGTCCACTAGCTCAGTGGCAAAACCCCTCCTATTAACCTATCCTTGCTCGGGTTCGAATCGCGATGGAAATACTATTTTTAAATAACAAAGTTACCTAAAACGACGTCGTTTCATTCATTTGTCTTTAATCACCCAAAGTGATAAAACGACGTCATATTAGTTAACAGCAACATTTAACGTCGTCTTAACTGCTCGTTAACGGTGTGTTTAATTGGTGAGTCAATCGAAAGTTTTGTATTAAACTAACAAAGTCAATAAAAGTTCATATTTATTTTGGCCAGCCAATATGTTGAAGTTTATTTTGGCAATTCGTGTAAAGTTCTTGATTTTTTTGGCTGAATTCTCATATAAAAAGTGATTTAAGAATAAAGTTATCTTGACAATAGTTTTAAACAGGACCAAATGTCAAAATCCATAAATTATGTTTAATCATATACTATAATACAATGCAAATGGAGCCTATTACACTCTTATACGCAAAATAAATTTATTAAATATAAAAGTGACATAACAAAATTTTGGAAAAACAGGAAAATATAAGATATTTATCTAAGTGTTTATATTTAGTATCCATATGTCAGCTCCATTAAGCTCAAAGTGATTCAAACACACTCCATCACACCATACTGCTGCATCTTCATATAGGTATAGCTCCACAGTATTAAGGCGGAGCCATGGTGGACATATGCCCGGCCCAAAACATATTTAGACCCTGTGCAAAATCAAAATTTTAGGATCCTTTTTGTACAAATAAAAAATTTGGGGCTTTTTTGTGTGTTAAAATATATATATAAGGGCCCTTTTCTTGTATAAAATTAAAATTTGGGCCTTAATTATAAAGAAAATGTACAAAAAAAACTGTAGGACCCTGTGCCAAAGCACCCTCCGCACACGTCCAAAGCCGGTGCTGGGTGGACACAAGATAATCTTCGAACTTCGATCCAGCCTTTGCCTCCAATCATGTGAACTGTAGCATGGACTGATCTCCCAGGATGCTCAAAGTTAACGTTCTTCATTTTCCTATCAATCTGAAAAACTCTTCATCATACTGAAAAACTCTTCATCATAAGCTGGATAGGTGGGTAGCAGTGTGGCACCTGGAAAGCATGTGGAACATGCTGAGCGTGAACATGCGGATACTGCTGAGCAAGGGGCTAGTGATCCTGCTCAAACTGAGCCAGTGCTGCATGCTGCAAATGAATCTGAAGGTCATTTTGCTCCTTAACCTGAGGACTGTGATGTCCCTGATGTGCGACATCAATCTGTTGAACAACCTACACGAGCAGCCTTTTGGGCCACTTGCTGTACAACCTCCTAGGCAGCTTGCCTAGCTGCGTCCTGAAACATCTGTTTCAGGGCATCCTGATCAACTGGTGGTGCTGCGGGAAGAACCGCAAAATGCAAATGCTCTTCCTCAGACTCACGAGCAGCTATGGCAGCCTGAGGACAAATAGCTCTCCTCCTAGGCAATTTTGAAATGAAAAACAAAATGGTTAGCTTTTGCTGAAATCAGATACCAATAATTTAAGGAAAATTTACCACAATATTATTACTACTACCACTTGATGGGTATTCTGATGTGCAAATTTTTATATTAAGTGTATTGGAGTCGTACAACTCGAATAAAACATGAATTAACAATTGTGTGTTAATGGTGAAAAGAGAATGGATTATGGGATTTTTAAGGATGAAAGCCAATCAATGAAGCAGCATGGACGCTAACCCATGTTGTGTTGTTTGTTGCTTTAGCTAATTCCAGAGTTTCGGTATATAACTAATTTATTACTGTAGTGATAAGTGAACATTAACCCGTGATGAGCTTTTGTCCTTAACATAACATATGATGAGAAAATTGATGAAAAAGTAATTTAAGATTAAAGTTATCGTGACAATAGTTTTAAACATGACTGAATGTCAAAATCCATAAATTATGTTTAATCATATACTATAACATGAAGCCTATTATACTCTTATACGCAAGATAGCCAAATAAATTTACTAAATATAAAAGTGACACAACAAAAATTTGGAAAAGCAAGAAAAGATAAGATAGTTTTCTAAGAGCACCTCCATTGGGAGGTGCTTACTGGGTTCCTTAGCAAAAAGTGGTGGTGGGCCCCACCACTTTTGTTAAGGATCACTCCTAAAAATCCCAATTTAAGGACCGGTCCTTAACTGATGGAGATGGTCTAAGTGTTTATATATAGTATCCATTATAAATTGAAAAAGTTAGGGTTATATCAAAGTTAAAAAGAATTATAAAAAAAATTTATGTACGAATTAGTCAACTAGTATTAAGAGTGTGTGTGTATGGTGTGTGTGTATGTGTGTGTGTGTGTGTGTGTGTGTGTGTGTGTGTGTGTGTGTGTGTGTGTGTGGTGTGTGTGTGTGTGTGTGTTGTAAGCTTAAAGGGCATGATTATTTGTTTGTGTATATGTGTAAAGATTTTTGAGAATGATGTAATCAAGCTTTGTTTCGGATTCAATTAGATGCTAAAGTGGCAGATGTTGTTTTGGGTAACCAATGTAGTGTGTCTGTTGCAAGATCTGAGCATATGCAATAAATTTTGATTTCTCCATACGAACACAGCACCACAATCAGCATTATCGAATGAGATCGGTATTGTTTTAGCAAATAAGTACGCGTAAGTTTTTTTGCTAAACCGTATATATCGAAAAATGAATAGAAGATTTTACAAAGAAGATGTTAAGCTTGAGCCATCTTGGAAAAAAAGAAAATAAAAAACAAGATGGACCACTAAATTTACTAACTACGAGAAAAAAACATTATCTCAGCCACGTCGCCATAAGCGAATGAAAATGCCTACTCAGACTCCTAGCTGATATGATGTTTCTCATCTCTTTATCAATACCATAGAAGACTAAAGCTGGAGAGATGAATGTCTGATTATGGATCAAGTTATTCCTTTGTTTCCACAGGTGGAAGACGACGGTTTGAGCAGCCAACTTATGGGGTAGAGTTAGCTTCTTAGATGGAGATGACCTGATCCAAGATAGTAGCTCAGACCATCTTGTGAACATAGATGATCTAGAGTGACATCTTAGAATCACCTCCCTCCAAAAATTTTGGCTATATTTGCAGGACAACATGAGATGGTCTCTAGTTTCAACAAATCTGGAGCAGAAGGAGCAATTATCAGAGACCGGTCGATATTCCCCAACCTGCGAGTCTTGCCATTTTTTGCAACCTATCATAGTTTGCAATCAACATCGTGAATCAATGCTTTGGCACAGCTCCCTTGAATCAGAAAACATCACTCCAGCCCTTCTTCTCACTGTTTCGGTCTAAGTACCTCCCAAGTAGTGGAAGACCTGAAAACACACAAAGCCGAGTCACCAGAAATTCATTCATAAACATCATTAACATAAGGCGATAAAGGAAGAGAGAGCCTTTGTAAGATAAACATGAAGATCAACTTCCTCTTGGGATCTAGGGTGGCGTAGGGACCAAGAAGACCCTGAAATAGAGTCTTCCACCATTGTGTTCTTCCTTACTCCCAATGCTCTAAGACGGGTTGGGCCAAGATGGGTGAAAATTTGACCGAAGGGGGTCCAAATGTCGAAGCAAAAACTCGTAGTAAGCCCATTCCCTAGAGTCATTTTTCTGAACTACAGAGCCAGGGGTCTGAGGTCTAAAAGCTTCCTCCACACCGAAGAGTCATTAGTCGAAGGTTCAATGATCCAAAAAGATTTATCGTTCAAGTGCGTACTCTAGTGCCAATTAACCTATAGCGACGGAGATGTGGAAAGCAGTAACCATATGAGTTTTAGACATAACATTTTGATGCGGTCATCAAACCAAACACCTATCAAAATGGTTTATCCAAGGTCAAGGAACCCACACTGACATGTTTCAAGGCTATGAGACCAATAGAAAGAGTATTTAAGTCAGAAAAGGTCTTCAATGATACAATGGATCCAGGAGACATTCTAAGACTTCCACCAAAAGTAGCTTTCACTCAACAATTTTCCAATACACCCGATTTTGACTTCATGGAAGATTTCACATCTTTGAGCATCAGAAAATCTTGTCCTCGAACCAACAAAAGCTATGAATATTTACATGGCAGAAGATGAAGTTCATAACACAAAGAATCTCACCAAGACTACACCTGAGGTGAGAGATATTATAAAAATAGTATGCTTAGCCGATAAAGAGAAAATAGAGCATGAAGAGGAATTTGAAGCAAGGAATGTGGAGCCACTTGAAGATATCAATCATTTCAGCTTCAGGAGACTTGGAGAGGAAGAGTTCATCAAAGAATCCCAGCTGAACCAACACAACAAGCCTTGAATACTCCAGCTTTAAAACCAGCCACTACATGGGCTAACCGGGTAATTTCTATTTATTATGAGTTTGTGCAACTAACCATGCATGAGACTCCAGTTCCAGCCACAGACAAGACAAGAATAGATTAAATATGTTTTTTTTTTATTTTGGTAAACTTTCATTTTCTTGTATTTTAGATGCTTTGTAGATTTCCTTTAAAAAGTCCTGTTGTTTTTTAGTCTTTTATGTTGTTTTTGTGTCGACCTAATTAGGTCTCAGCTGATGAACCAGTTTATAAGGCTCCCTTACAGCTTTGTAAACATCCAACCTTTTTGTCATTATCAATATATGAGTCAGTTTGCCCCCTAAAGCAAAGTGTAGCCGATTTCTTCTATGTGTGGATTCACTTAGAGTTGAGTCTTGTACAGTATCAGATACCCTTCAACCATCTCTGTGGTGCCAATCAATCCATCTTGTTCCAGAATGCTTGTGGAATTAAGTGCTCTTGGTCGTTTTCTTGTTTGTGGAATCAGACAGCAACATTTCATCATCATCTCTACCTTCATTCACCTTCCATTCAAACCTAAGGTTTTGAATATGTGTACCATAAGATCAGGTGGATTCCGATCTTATATCATTTGGTATCAGAGCCAAAGGTTCCTACCTTTGTTTTTTTATCCATACTCTTTACTTTTGTTTAGTTTGTTATTTCTGTTTGCATAAAATCGAAAAACCTATAAAATTGAAAAGCTGCTTCTGTTAGTTTCTGTTTGCATCATTCCTATTGTCTGCATATCACTGATAAAGAAAATACATAAAAAGTCGATTGTCAGTGTTAGTTTTATTTGGTTCATTCTGATTATGTTTGCATCTTTTATTTAAAAAGTGAAAATCAAAATAATTATTTATGTCTTGTTTGCATTCTGTTTAAGTTCTTTTCTGCTTTGCTCTTCATATAAATCCTATAACCCAGTAAAAAGAAAGGCTAAAATCATGTTTGATCTTTTAAAATTCGAAAACCAGAAATCATTCTTGTTTACATTAAGTTCCAGCATCAGTTACCTTTTTGAGTTTATTTGCATACCATTTTAAAACCAAATAAAAATTTCCCATTTATTTCTGCCTTTCTTTTCTTGTTTCCATTTGAAATTTTTTTAAAAAATTACATAAAAAGCATATCCAATCTTTATTTCATACTTGAATTTCGACCATTACTGCATATTTTCATCTTTGTTTTGTTTTGCTTCAATTAAAACCAAAAAAAGTGTTAAGTTGTCTTTTAGTTGTTTCTGCAAATTTTCCTTTTTGTTGCTGCTTGTCTAGATTTTCCTTTTCTTTTAATTTAATAAAACAGAAAAAATAAAAATAAGAAGAAAAGTTTGTTCTTATATTATGTTAAGTTTGTTTCCTGTCAATTTTTTGGTACCTTTGATTTGTTTGTTGTTTTTGCTTAGTGCAAGGACTTATAAGAAATGAGACAGCCCAACATGGCTGAGGATGACACTTGGGTTCAAGAGATTGATTCTAAGCAGATCATGAGTGATGAGGAAAATGAGTACATAGATGGTCCACTGTCTGAGAATGAAGAATACTATGATCATGAACCAGGAATAGAAGAACCTGATCCTAAACCACCAGACATTTTCCTAGACAACTCAAGCCATAATGAAGAGGAAGATGAATGGGGTGAACCAGACTCTGAAGAAAACGACCTAACAGAAAAATCATGTCTGGATAAGACAACCTACCAGGAGATTATGTAGCATCCACTGGTCGTGGATGGCTAAAGCCAAAGCCATCAGGCCGGAAACATAGCTACACTTATCCCCCTTCACATAATCATGAGCATGAGGTAGATTTTAATTTATCTAGTTAATCAGCTGATGAGATTTGTGTGTATGAGTTTTCAGGAAAAGAAAAAGACTACCTCAAGTGGGAAGACAACATGGATAAGTACTTTAGGTACTACTCTGTCCCAAAAGAGGAGAGGCTTGTCTACTGTCTAGGCCAACTAAAAGGAAATGCTAAAAGATGGTGGTACCAAGAGGAGGATTATAGATGGTACTACAAGGAGTCAACCATCAGAACATGGGGGCAATCGAAGTGGATCATGAGGAAGAGATACATACCCCACAGCCTTCCAAAACATAGTAAAAACACTTACCTTTCAAGGGAAGCAAACCGAAGAGATGCAATCCTTAATCTGGTGCACAACAAAAACCCCAAGCTAGGCCAGAACCAAGGTAAGTATTCTGTTCCTAATGACCCTTTAGAACTGATGATATTTGAGAATAAGCACAGGGAACAGATTGCTAAGGAGCCACCAAGAAAGATTGACACATCAATGAGTTCAAGATGTGCAAATTCAGTGACACAAAGGAATGACCAGAGAAAATCATCCAGGGAGTTCAAGCAAAATCCAATTCCATTACCGGCTACAAGAACACCATGTGTAGTAGCTACCAAGAGGCGAGCAGTACAAGAAGATAACTCAGCTTCAGCCTTAACTCATAAAAAGCTTCCCACTGCATTGAAGTCTAGGGTAGAGCCCACGCCTACTGAGGTAAATTTTTCAACAGCTTTTCAACATATTGATAAATTATTTGATAAGGCAATACCCTTGATTATGTCTGGGAAAGTTGAGAAAGGTATAGGTACCAAGCAGACGGTGGAACAAACTGATTTTTGTAATCCGCAAGTAAACCAGAAACAAGACATTGTTTCAGCATCTACCACAGAAAACATACAAGCTAATGTGTCTCAGTCTTATTATAATAACTCCATGACTGGTATGATGCACTTTCTCGTTTCCAAAAGTGTTGAGGCAGATGCAGGACTTAAGAAAGAGAATCAAGCTGATCAGATTCAACAAGTTCTATATCCACCAAAGTTTGAACATCAGAACCGGCTCCAAGGTAAGTCATCTAACACTTTAAACTCACTGGACGTAATTTGTTATAGGTGTCAAAACATAGGTCACTATGCCAAGTCTTGTCCAACCAAGAGAATAAAATGTACCACATATCTGGAACTGAAAGATAATAATCTTAAAGATTGTGAAAACCATGTTGATGATCCTAATGTTTCAAGTGCTAGTATATTTCACTTGTCTCTGTCCAAGAAAACTGAAACAGGTTTAGGTGTAAGGGATGAAAATGCAGAAGAAAAGGATCCACCAGAGCAAAGCAATACTCCTTTTGGGCAGTCAAAAGAATTCAAACCAGAAGCACACATGGAACCTGAGAAAAGTAAGAACGAGTGTCCAAGAACTTATGTCCCACCAGATGATAGAGCTAAGGAGTATGAACAACCTTTCCTTGAGCCACGTGGACCAGCTGATCATGTTTCAAATGTGATAACAATCAAAGATGTTTCAATGCAATACAACTTCTGCGATGTCCTAGTAAGTGAAACATATGAGCTTATTCAATACTGGAATAACCATCTAGCTGGTCATAGTTTCAAATAATCTGTTTTCGATTCCAGTTCAAGTATAATGCACTTGTTGTATTTCTTAAGTGTCAAAAAGATACAGGAAACCTAAGAGTAAACATGGAGTGGAATGAAAACACCATGAACCAGAGCTTAGAAATGAAGCAAAGACATTCAAAAGTTCAAGAATCCTTAACTAATCAAGGTGAGGAGTATGAATCTGTCCTTGAGACATTTTCGCCAGCTGGTCTTGTTTCACAGATAACAAGCACCGGAACTGAATCAGTGCAAGGTACCTTAAGTAGCCACCAAGTAAGTGAGACTCATAACCTTTTTTTATATTGGAGTAACTTCATGACATGTCAAAGTTTCAAATACCCTATTTCTAAAGATATTTCAGATATAATGCACTTGTCCTTTCCCTTGAGTGTTAATAAAGGAATAGGTAACATGGAGAATCAAGAGACCAGGAGTGGAAATGTAGCACCTCATAGCAGCCAAAGCGTGCTGGTCAAGAGTCAAGAGGACATAAACACATGTTCCATTTCAATCAAAGAGAAACATCCTGAAACATACCAAAGATCTCAAACCCATCAAACTCGAGGTAATTATCTAGACTCCCAAAGAAGAATGAAACCTGACTTGCTTTCTGTTGGTACAGGCCAGATAGTTTTGAGGACAAAACTTTTTGAAGAGAGAGGGTATGATGCGGTCATTAAACCAAACACCTATCAAAATGGTGTATCCAAGGTCAAGGAACCCACACTGACATGTTCCAAGGCTATGAGACCAATAGAAAGAGTATTTAAGCCAGAAAAAATCTTCAATGATAAAATGGATCCATGAGACATTCTAAGACTTTCACCAGAAGTCGCCTTCACTCAACAATGTTCCAATACATCCGATTTTGACTTCATGGAAGATTTCACATCTTTGAGCATCAGGAAATCTTGTCCTAGAACCAACAAAGGTATGAATATTTACATGGCAGGAAATGAAGTTCATAACACAAAGAATCTCACCAAGACTACACCTGAGGTGAGAGATATTATCAAAAGAGTATGCTTAGCCGATAAAGAGAAAATAGAGCATGAAAAGGAATTTGAAGCAAAGAACGTGGAGCCATTTGAAGATATCAATAATTTCATCTTCAGGAGACTTAGAGAGGAAGAGTTCATCAAAGAATCCCAACTGAACCGACCAGAACAAGCCTTGAATACTCCAGCTTTAAAACCAACCACTACATGGGCTAACCGGGTAAGTTCTATTTATTATGAGTGTGTGAAACTAACCCTTAGTATCCCAGTGGTAATTAGGCATGCAGGAGACCCCAGTTCAAGCCACGGACAAGAAAAAAGTAGATTAAATAGGTTTCTTTTTATTTTGGCATAACTTTCATTTTCTTGTATTTTAGATGCTTTGTAGTTTTCCATTAAAAAGCCATGTTGTTTTTGTGTCGACCTAATTAGGTCTCAGCTGATGAACCAGTTTATAAGGGTCCCTTTCAGCTTTGTAAACAGCCAACCTTTTTGCCATTATCAATATATGAGTCAGTTTGCCCCCCTAAAGCAAAGTGTAGTCGATTTCTTCTCTTTGTGTGGATTCACTTAGAGTTGAGTCTTGTGCAGTATCAGAGATCCTTCCATCATATCTGTGGTGCCATTCAATCCATCTCGGTCCAGAAATATTTTGGAATCAAGTGCTCTTGGTCGTTTGCTTGTTTGTGGAATCAGACAGCAGCATTTCATCATCATCTCTACCTTCATTCACCATCCATTCAAGCCTAAGGTTTTGAATCAGTGTGCCATAAGATCAGGTGGATTCCGATCTTATATCAAATTTGGCTCCAGATAGTGAAGCTCCAGGGCCAAGCGCTCCTTCTTCCTTTGGGAGACAGACTGTTGACCACACAATCTAGGCTATGCCTCTTTTATCTAGATTCAGACCATAAAAGCGAGAGACAATATACTCAATTGTCTTAATGCAGCATTTTGACAGTGAAAATCTGATATCCATAAATTAACGGTGCAAAAGATGATAGTCTTAAGAAGTTGTAATCTACCAGCAAAAGGATAGAAGCTTTACTGACCAGGAAGCTTCTAGTGATCGTAGTCATTAGAAGAGATTACTCTGAAATCTTGAGCTTGCAACTCATGAAAGGAAGCCGACGTACCTGATTGGGAATTTACCAGAAGAGAATCCATAGTTGATAATTTCAGCAGATTCACTTTGGTCAAAACCTAAGGTAAAGAGCTTTGTTTTTGTAGCGTTCATGTATAATCAAGACCAAGAAGCAAATTCGTCCAGATATTCTGTGAAGGGTATTTCTAGTTCCATCGCAAAAACCATAATGTCGTCTACAAACATAAGGTTAGAGATCTTAAGCTGCTCAGTTCCTTGGTGATACTCGATACTTCCAAGCTCATAGCGAGACATTAACAGATGATACAAGCACTCCATAGCTAGAACAAATAGGTATGGCGACAATAGGTCCCCTTGACGGATCCCTTTAGTGCTTTTAAAGAAACCTCCGAGAGGCCATTAATCGAGAGAGAGAATGACGTTGTAGACAAGAACTCTGAGATTAAACTGATATAGGTATCCAGAATGGCCAGAGTTGTAAGAGAAGCAAGAATAAAATCACATCTAACACAGTCTAAAGCTTTCATCAAGTCCACTTTCAACATACCACGAGGAGACAGAGCTTGAGTGTTATAACCATTCACAAGATCAATAGCTAAAACCACATTTTCAGGTAAAAGACTCCAAGGAAGAAAAGCGGACTGGGACTTGGATACCATAAGGGGAAGAATCTCTTTCATCCTAGACGCCAGTAGTTTTGAGATCACTTTATAGACCGTGTTTTGGCAGGAGATAGGTCTGAAGTCAATTGTAAGAGACGCATTAAGATTTTTAGGAATTAGGACCAGGTTAGCGGAGTTCCATTACTTCAGAAGGCATCCAGATTGAAAGAATTCCAAGATAGCCTATGTAACTTCAGGACCAATAACAGACCATGTAGCAGTAAAAAACTCAGCAGAGTAACCATCTGGGCCATTGGTTTTATTTTTAGGCAAAGAGAAGAAGGCATTTTTTATATCCTGAGCCGTGAAAGCTTTATCAAAACTTGCTATCTGCTCAGTTGAGCACTTGAAATCAAACAGAAGGTCCAAGTCGCTCTGGATGAACATGGGTTGGGAGACTGGACTTCCAAGAATATTAGAGAAATAATCCACACACAACTCTTGAATACCAGACTGAGAATCAATTTTCCCTCCCGTTTCCAAGAACATAAAATGAATGTGGTTTAACGCATGTCTGGAAGCTGTATATCTA
Organism: Moricandia arvensis; assembly: GCA_905132765.1. Classification (NCBI taxonomy): domain Eukaryota; kingdom Viridiplantae; phylum Streptophyta; class Magnoliopsida; order Brassicales; family Brassicaceae; genus Moricandia; species Moricandia arvensis. Next base: position 44,210 of record CAJHQP010003713.1, on the reverse strand, counting down.
TGAAATATCCTTGAGCTACCATCACCAAAAGAAATCCAGTTTATGCGCGATCTTTGATAAAAGAAAGCGACCTCATCAGATGACAGCTCTTCGTAATCTTGCATTGCTTGAAGCTCATAAGAGTCGTTGGAAGTATATGGTGATGATAACATCACGGTCTGAGCTTGCAGAACTTCTCGTGAGCAGAGCAAGTCTTATTCTTGATCATGAGTAGTTCTACTTGCTTAGATCTCTGATAATATTCTTCAGCAATTTTAATTTCTTAGAGACCCTTACCTGCAGAACCTGTGATGTTGAAAGAAAACCAGCTCATACACACTGCAGCGAGGAAGTCCTGGTTCTTGATGAGGAAATTTTAAAATATGAAAGGATTCTTGAGCCTTATCTACTCCAAGTTGATGGTTATGACAGCATGATCCGATAAATCCGGGCAGAGAAATAAAGAAACTGAATGGGAAAACATTATACAATTCATCGTTAACTAGACCTCTGTCGAGTTTCTTTGCCAGCAGAGTAAACATGCATTTGTTCCACCAAGTGAAAGTAGTGTCTCGAAAATTGAGACCCTCTAAACTTGCATCCGTAAGCCATTGACTGAAATCCTTGATCCTCTTGTCCATATTCAAAGTAGGCAGCAGTGAATGCTCTGGTGGATCTCTGATTTGGTTGAAATCCCCGAGGACCAGCCACGGTTTCATATCCAAATTGTGAGAGAGGCCAGGGAAGTAATATCAGACCAAAGAGTGGACCTTACCTCAACGTCATTAGCAGCATAGATAATGGCGATAACGATTTTGGACTAAGTAACCTCAACAGTGATCATCTGAAGGGATTTGGAGATGATAGCAACTATAAGAGAAGGGTTCCAGACCAGCCAGATTTTACCAATAGAAGAAAAACCATAGTTATCTTCAGTAGACCAACTCGGATAAATTCTGAAACAAATTTATTCATCTTGAGCTACTTTACATGAGTTTCAAGAATTCCGCCAAAAAGAGGAGAGTTCTTCCTAAACAATTTATGTAATCCACTGTGGTGACTATATTTATTTAGACAGCATACATTCAAGCAAAAAGTGTACATCAGCATAATATTAGTTGATTTTGGGACCCCTGCCCATGTTACCTTTCAGACCAGAGAATTTTTTTTTTTTTTTATGTTGGACAACCTGAAAATCAAACTCATGATGACTGAATACACCTTCTTCCAAATCAGAGTCAGATGTTTCCACGTTAGAGGAGTGTTGGTGAACATCAGAATGAGAGGACCTAGAGGTAGGGATGTCAAATGGGCTCCATGACCATGAGTTGGCCAAGACCAAATCCAATGGTCTGGCCATATTATACCCAAAACTTAAAGTTGCCCAATCGGATTGAAACTCATTAACTCCGAAATTTGATGGGCTAAAACCATTTCGACATGGGCGTTCAATAAACCTAAATATATAGGATTTATTAAGTTGAGAAAATAATTAGAAAACAAAAATCAGAAAATAAAACATTTTCCCCCGCCAAAAGCATAAAATCATGGTTCATGTAAAATTAAAAAATCAAGTTTTTCAGTCAAAGCCGTGAAATTATGTTTTCCCGCCAAAACCGTAAAATCAAAATTTTCAACCAAAACAGCAAAATCATGTTTTTCTGCCAAAACCGCAAAATCACGTTTTCCGCCAAAATCGTGAAATCATGTTTTTTCACCAAAACCGCAAAATCACGTTTTCCGCCAAACCGTAAAATCATGTTTTTCTGCCAAAAACGTAAAAATCACGTTCTTCCACCAAACCCGTGAAATCATGTTTTTTCTCGCCAAAAGAGAAAAATCACGTATTCCCGCCAAAACTGTAAAATTATGTGTCTGCCAAAACCGCAAAACTATGTTTGTTTACCAAAACTGCAAAATCACGTTTTCCCACCAAAGCTATAAAATCACGTTTTTTTGCCAAAACCGCAAAATAATGTTTTTCCGCCAAAACCATGAAATCACATTTTTTCGAAAACACAGCAAAATCACGTTTTCCGCCAAACCGTGAAATCACATTTTTCGCCAAAATTGGGAAATCACATTTTCCGCCAAAATAGTGAAATCACATTTTTCTACCAAAACCGTGAAATCACAGTTTCCCGCCCAAAATCGTAAAAGCATGTTTTCGGCCAAAACCGTAAAATTACGTTTTCGGCCAAAACCGTAAAATTACGTTTTCCGCCAAAAAAGCAAAATAACATTTTTTCGCGAAAACCAAAAAAATCACATTTTTCTTACAAAACCTTGAAATCATTTTTTCAGCCAAAATTGTGAATCACGCTTTTGCTAAAACTAAAAATCATGTTTTCGTTAAACCGTAAAATCACGTTTTCCCGCCAAACCCATAAAATCGTTTTTTCCGTCAAAACCGCAAAATCATGTTTTCTACCAAAACCGCAAAATCATGTTTTTCGCAAAAACCGCAAAATCATATTTTCCGCAAAAAACGTGAAATCTTGTATTTCCGTTAAAACCGCAAAATCACCTTTATCCACCAAAGTCGTGAAATTCCGTTTTCCACCAAAATCGCAAAATCATGTTCTCTCGCCAAATCGTGAAATTATGTTTTCCCGCCAAAAACGCAAAATCACATTTTTCTCCAAAATTTGTAAATCACATTTTTCCATCGAAAACGCAAAATCTTGTTTTTAGCAAATTTGTAAAATCGTGTTTTCCCGCCAAAATCGTAAAATCACATTTCCCACACTATATATGTATTTTACATGTTAAAGAATGATTTTATTTGGACCCCGTAGACAGTCCAACTGGCATGGTCCAAAATGGGTTTTGTACAATTTGGGTTGGTACAATTTGGGCTTTGATCAACAATGTCCAAAAAAGTCATTGTCCATCTTGAGCTGCTTTACACGAGTCTCAAAAATTCCGCCAAAAAGGAGAGTTCTTCCTAAACCATTTACGTAATCCACTGCGGTGATTATGTGTATTTAGACCGAGTAAATTCCAGCAAGAAATGTTTGTCGACATAAAATTAGTTGATTTTGGGGGCCCTGCCCCTGTTACCTTTCAGATTAGAGAATTTTTTTATACCGGACAACCTGAAAATCTAACTCATGTTGACTGAATACACCTTCTTCCAAATCAGAGTCAGATGTTTCCACGTGTAAGGAGTCTGGTTGAACATTAGAATGAGAGGGCCTAGAGGTACTTGAACCGGTTCTAGGCAGCATGGACTTGATATACGAGACAGTGCCACTAGATTCACCCCTTACTTTATCATTATGAGTTCCCAGCTTAGAATTATGAGTTGTCTCCGTGTGCACCAACACGATTTGATCCTGATCAGAAGGAGTAGTTGTTTATTTTTGTATCTCAGCGAGAGGTTCTACCACTCGCCACTACTGCTTATTTTTCTATTTACCTGATGCACCCCAGGACGTGGAACCAGCCCAGCATGGTGATCAGGACGATCAGATCAGTTTAACCGAGGTTCACTCGTCCAACCGTACCCGATCAACGGACAGGGCCGTGTACATAATCGACCTGCGTCCATCCATAAATGACCTAAGGCTGGAACCACGACCTAATGACCGAACTGACCATCCCTCAGCCATTCTTTACCGACCCATTCGATAATCTAAGACCAACAGTCGGTCAAGAACTCAAGATCAACGAGAGGAACCTGATTTATGACACAACACTTCACTTCTAGCATGTTTAGTCCGTACCGCATGCCCCGATGGTCGTAAACATAACCTTCGCGACCAGATTGATTATTTCATGTTGATCGATCATTCTAAACTCTCTAAATCATGGATACTTAAGCTCTATGAAGATTTGGGTCGACTAAAATTGTCATCCGTTCATGAAAGTTCATCGATCACCCATGCGGACAACCCACAGTGCGTCTTGCTCCTTACCGCGATGGACCCGATCAACATAGTTAGGTTCGGATGAACCTGGACGGTAGACAAAGGGTCACTTTCGACTAGAACTACAACAAAAGAGTCATTTGGCTATTTTTAGTCTTTGTTGCTTTTCCCAGGTGTATTTTCGATAAAATTCTAAGTCTTTTCATATGCCTTTGCTACTATAAATATGTAATCCTTCTTCAGAAATAAACCATTCAATTTTTCCTTTATTTTAAGTTTATTTTCTTTGTTCTTTGCTTAGAACATTTGTATTTCTTGGTGAGGTTATCTCCTAGTAAATAAACCTTCGTTCGTTGGACCTGTGCGTCACATCAAGCAACGACGAATCTCTGGTAGTATCAAGAGAGTTTCTGCCCCTCTTGTGTCACCCCTCGATCCATTATTTCTCCATTGCGAGACCATATCCCCTTCAGACCGTTTGAGTGATCCTATCCGAATCTAGGACGTATCAAGTGGTATCAGAGCCATTCATTCGGTACTTTCTATCCATCTTTTCATCTTCCATATTCTAAAACACTTCTTCTTCTTTTTTCTATCTTGAATTCGGGCCATCTCTTTACCTTTGCCATAGTTATAAAAAAAGATCTATCAAAAAATAAAAAGAGAAATCAAAAGTTCAATATGTTTGCCTTGGTGGTGGAAGAGAAATCATGCTGACTGAGGAGAAATCCAACCTTAGAATGGTTAAAGCGGATTCCAAAATTAATTCTCTTATCTTTTTATCTTGTGTTAATCTCTTGTGTGCTTGGAGAACCCATTGGCAAACTTGGATTGTCTTTCTTAGAACGTTGAGAATAATCTCTTGAGTGACCGTCTAAATTCCGAGTGAAACACTTGAGTGGAGGAGATTAAACACCTGAGCGTGTGAGGAATATATTTATTTGTGATGATCTTTAGTGTTTAGCAATTTCAGGAACCATGGAGAGTGAAGATGAAAGAAACCGTCCCGTAAATTCTGTAGTCGTCTTGTCAAACTTGAAAATGAGAGCTTTAAATGATTCTTTTATTAACCTTTTGAACATAGGTTTAGAGCAGATCCATCAACGTCTTGGTGAGATACAGGTTCATCAATCAACTCAGTCCAGAACCGGAGCAAGAAGAGAACACCCTAGACGGACCAACAGATCCGATGATGATGGCGAGGAGGAGTCCCTTGATGATCGTTTCATCAACTGATCTAGGAGAGGTCCACGGCACCAAAACCATGAACGAGGTGATGTTAATCCTTTTGCTATGAGAAATGAACAAGTTGATGATGGTTTAGGTGGTTTGAAACTAAAATTCCAACTTTTGAAGGCAAAAACGATCATGATGCATTTTTAGAATGGGAAAGAAAAATTGAACTCGTTTTTTATTGTCAAAATTTTGCTTAACTTAAAAAGGTTAGGTTGGCTGCAACTGAATTTACTGGCTATGCTATTAACTGGTATGATCAAGTGTTAACTCAAAGGAGGAGAACAGGTGGAAGACCTATAGCCTCATGGGATGAGTTCATTACCTTGATGAGGAAACGATTTGTTCCGGAGCACTACCAACGTGACCTTCACCAAAGGCTTAGACGTTTGCTTTAAGGAACCAACTCAATTGAGGATTACTTCCAGGAGATGGAAACACTGATGATCAAGGATGATGTGGATGATACTTTGGAGGCCACTATGGCGAGATTCCTTTTCGGACTCAACCGTGACATTCAAGACCGAATGGAGCTTCAAGAGTACGAAAATTTGGATCAGATGCTACGCAAAGCTATCTTGATTGAGCAGCAAGTCAAGAGGAAGGGCCTTTCCAAACCATCCTATGCTCCAAAACCGATCTTTGCTTCCAAACCAAACTACCAAGACAAGGGTAAGTCTTCCGCCACAACAAGTACAACTTTTAAGACTAATGTCCCTGCTCGTGTTGATAGAGAAAAGATTGATGGACCTCCCAAACGAACAAGAGACATCCAGTGCTTTAGATGTCATGGTCTTGGGCATTATGCTAACTGTTGTCCAAACCAAAAGGTGATGATCTTCTTGGAGAATGGAGAAGTTGAGTCCAAGGACGACAAGGAGGATAAGGAAGATCTTGGTCCAGTCTATGATGAGGATGAAGAACCAGTCGATTACCCACATCAAGGACCACTTCTGGTTGCTATGAGACCCTTTGACGATTCAGCCGGTCCAATCTTTGATGAATACGATCCCACGGACGATGATCTCGGACCAGTCTATGACAAACCTCTTGGTCCGATCTTTGACGACTACCTGGACGAAGACTCAGCTCTGATCTTTGATGAGGAACATGACCACCTCGACTATCCAGCTCACGGTCCATTACTTGTCACTAGGATATCATTGAGTGTGCAACCCAAAACCAACGAACGAGAAAAAAAGGAGAATTTTTTTCACTCTAGATGTTTGATTTCAGATAAAGTTTGTTCTTTGATTCTTGATGGTGGCAATTGCACTAATGTTGCTAGTGATACTCTTGTGAGGAAACTTGGACTTGTGACCAGACCTCTCTCTCGACCTTTCTGATTGGAATGGCTCAACGAGGCTGGTGAGCAACATGTGAAGGAACAAGTCACAATCCCTCTTACCATCAGACGATATAAGGACGAGGTCCTTTGCAATGTCCTTCCCATGGAAGTCTGTCATATTCTTTTAGGCCTACCATGGCAGTTCGACAAAAAGGCGGTACATGATGGATACACAAACCAACACTCCTTTGATCATAAAGGGGAAAAAGATCACACTGGTGCCCCTGACTCCTTTGGAGGTTCACCAAGATCAGATCCAATTCAAGAAAGGTCGAGACAAGGAACTCAAACCGGATGAACCAGAGACATCTCGTAAGAACTCCAATTTCTTTATCAAAGAAAGTTAGGTCAGAAAGTCTCTTTGCTCTCAACAGCCATTTCTTTTGTTTATTTACAAAGAACCTCTAATGGCTTCTTCTTCTAACCTTGCACCAGAAATTCTGAGTGATTTGATAGATGTCTTGCAGGATTACTCTAATGTCTTTTCAGATGAGAACCCAAAAGGTTTGCCACCAGTAAGAGGCATTGAACATCAGATTGACTTCATTCCGGGTGCACAACTTCCGAACCGACCAGTGTATCGAACCAATCCGGTGGAAACAAAGGAATTTCATAAACAAATTAGAGAGCTTCTTGAGAAAGGATACACCAGAGAAAGCCTTAGCCCTTGTGTCGTACATGTCCTCCTTGTGCCCAAAAAGAATGGATCTTGGCGGATGTGTGTGGACTGCCGCGCCATCAACAACATCACGGTAAAGTATAGGTATTCAATCCCTAGGATTGATGACATGCTTGATGAATTGCATGGTTCCTCTGTTTTCTCTAAGATAGATTTGAAAAGTGGCTATCACCAAATTCGCATGAAAGAAGGTGATGAATGGAAAACAGCATTCAAAACAAAACTAGAATTGTATGAAGGGCTTGTCATGCCATTTGGTCTCACTTATACACCTAGTACATTCATGCGTTTGATGAATCATATATTTCAATCATTCATTGGTCATTTTTCTGTTGTCTACTTTGATGACATACTTATCTACAACAAGAGTCTTGATGATCATAAGATGCATTTGAAATTTGTTCTAGAAATCCTTAGGAAAGAACACTTGTTTGCTAATCTTGCTAAATACTCTTTTGGAACAGATCACATGGTCTTCTTAGGTTTTGTTGTAGGTGCAGATGGACTCAGAGTGGACAAAGAGAAAATCAAAGCACAACCGTGGGTGAAGTCAGGAGCTTTCACGGACTTGCTGGGTTCTACTGACGGTTCGTCCCAAACTTCAGCACTATAGCAGCTCCACTCACCGAGGTGATCAAAAAGAATGTTGGGTTCAAGTGGGAACAAGCTCAAGAAGAGGCATTTCAAATTCTCAAAGGGAAGTTAACTCAAGCTCCTTTATTTATGCTTCCTGATTTTTCTAAAACTTTTGAGATCGAATGTGATGCTTCGGGTTTTGGTATTGGTGATGTCTTGATGCAGGACAGGAAACCCATTGCTTATTTCAGTGAGAAACTTGGAGGAGCCACACTCAACTACCCCACTTACGACCAGGAGTTGTACGCTTTGGTGCAAGCTCTTCAGACGTGGCAACACTATCTCTGGCCAAAGGAGACACCTCAAGGGCCAACAAAAGCTAAACAAAAGGCACGCACGTTGGATTGAGTTCATCGAGATCTTTCCTTATGTGATCAAGTACAAACAAGGTAAGGAAAACGTGGTGGCTGATGCCTTGTCTAGAAGGTACACTCTTCTCACAACTGTAGAAACAAAGTTGCTTGGATTTGAATTTATCAAAGATTTGTATGCAACTGATCCAGATTTCAAAGAAATTTTTAGAAAATGTTCCAAGACTGCTTATGGGAAATACTATCAAGTGTCTGATTTCCTATTCTATGATAACCTCTTGTGTGTGTCCCAATGATCTTTGAAGGATTTGTTTGTCAGAGAATCACATGGAGGAGGTCTTATGGGATATTTCGGAATCAAGACACTACAAGATGCTGCCGCAATACCGACGGCCATTTTCGTCAGAATTTCGTCGGGATAGGCCATTTCCGACGAATTTCCGACGAAAATGACCGTCGGAACCGTTTCGTTGGAAACTCAAATGTCGTCGGAAATCCGTCGGAAACTTCTGACGGAATTCCGAGAATTTCCGACGACAGCAATTTCCGACGCCATTCCGACAACAATCTACCATCGGAAAATTTCGTCGGAAAAGCCGTCGAGAATTTTCGACAGAACATGGCCGTCGGAAATTCCCGACGGAACATGGCCGTCGGAAATTCCCGACGGACGAACGCCGTCGGAAATTCCCGACGGACGAACGCCGTCGGAAATTCCCGACGGACGAACGCCGTCGGAAATTCCCGACGGACGAACGCCGTCGGAAATTCCCGATGGACGAAAGCCGTCGGAAAGCCGTCGGGATTTTCCGGATTAGAATTAAAAAATTGTTTTTTAATATTTTAGTTTTTAAATTTATTTAATTAAATTATTTAAAAATATTAAAATTTAAATATAGAAATTTAAACAAAAATATATTATAGAAATTTTAAAGTTTTACAAAATTAAAAAAACATTCAAAAAGTTCATAATTTAAAAAAAACACTAAAACCTTCTAGAAAAAATGTCATCCATCCTCTTCATAAGTTTTTAGTTTAACCTCCTTGTCTCCGCCATCTCCTCTCGATATGCCGCCATCTCAGCCAACTGTTGCTTCATTTGAGCCGATTGTTGTGCCATCTATAAATACAAATAACATTTTTAAAAAATTTATAATTATTAGAAAACGTTTTAAAAAAAATGTTTTAAAAAATATTTTAAAATGTTATATAAACCTTTTTTTATAAATACAAATAAACTTTTTAAAATATGTATAATTATTAGAAAACGTTTTTAAAAAATGTTTTAAAATGTTATATAAACCTTTTTTACAAAAACAAATAACCTTTTAAAAAATGTATAAATATTAGAAAACGTTTTTTTAAAAAATGTTTTAAAATGTTATATAAACCTTTTTTATAAATACAAATAACCTTTTTTAAAATGTTTTAAAATATGTATAATTATTAGAAAACATTTTTAAGAAACATTTTAAAATGTTATATAAACCTTTTTTTATAAATACAAATAACCTTTTTAAAATGTTTTAAAATATGTATAATTATTAGGAAACGTTTTTAAAAAATGTTATATAAACCTTTTTTTATAAATTCAAATAACCTTTTTAAATTTTTTTTAAAATATGTATAATTATTAGAAATTTTTTTTAAAAAATATTTTAAAATGTTATATAAACATTTTTTATAAATACAAATAACCTTTTTAAAAATGTTTTAAAATATGTATAATTATTAGAAAACGTTTTTAAATTTTTTTAAAAATATATATAATTATTAAAAATCGTTTTTAAATATATATATATAAGTATAAGAAAACTTTTTTTTAAAATATTTTATATAAATATTTTAACTTTAAAATTCCAAAAACAAAAAAATAAACTAACATTCACAAAAACACAATCAAAACTAATGTAAATCACAACCTAACAACACAAGTCTAAGATCTAATTCCTAAAACTATCCATTCTAACCAAAGACCCTAAATTTGAAACCTAAAATCCCTAAACCTAACTTCCAAATCCTCAAAAAACAACTAATAAGAAGAGGGATTAGATACTTACATGATTTGGGATAGAAGTATGAGAGATTTGGGGGATTTTGAGCCGAAATCGGAGAGAAAAGAAGAAGAAATCGTGGAGAAGAAGAGGAGACCCGAGAGGAAGAGAAGAGAAATGGAGAAGGAAGAAGAAGGAGGAAAATATAATTAAAACTAAACCGACGGATAAGTACCGTCGGGATTCCGTCGGTTTTTTTTTTTTTAATTTCAATTTTTTTTGTTCCCCGTAAACCAAATTCCCGACGGCATTCCGACCAAATAGTGTCCGTCGGTAAAAACGCTGTCGGGAGTTTGTCGGGATATTGTACTTCCCGAGGCTGACAAGTTCCAAAGTAAATAATATGTCCCTTCCGTCGGGAATCCGTCAGAAATTCCCGACGGATTCCCGACGGAAAAGACATATTATTTGCTTTACAACTTTTTTTAAAGTTTCCGTCGGAAATTTCCGACGGATTCCCGATGGAAGGGACATATTATTTGCTTTGTAATTTTTTTTTTACGTTTCTGTCAGAAATCCGTCGGGAATTCCCGACGGATTTCCGACGGCCTTTGGTATTTTATAGTTTTGGGGTTTCATGATTTACGGAGAATGATGTAGCTGTTGATAAAAAACAGAATTATGCAGTTCATGTGGATAATCGAAAAGGGTTAGGAAAAACTGTATTTTATCGAATTGATATATAAGAGAAGTTTAGTTTTGGTCAAAAGATAAGATTTTTTTTCTCTAAAATCTGGGTTTTAATAAGTTTGAAAAAATGATGTGTGGTGATAATAGTTGAACGTTTTCCAGTAATGTGACGATGTCAATAAAATTACACAATGTACTGACATTATAGCTACACAAAATAAGTATATTGTCGTGATATAACATGTTATTTATTACTCACAAAAATATTAAAAACAAAAAAAAAACTAAATTTAAGCTAGAGAATCATTATACAAATCATGGGATTTTAAGGTCTCAGTCAAAGGGAAAGATGACAAAATCAAGACTTTTTAGCATTTTGATGGTTGATTAATCTCTTGATGTCAGAGCATATACAACTTGAATTCTTGAACTGCAAGTTTATAGCATTAAGAAAAGTACTCAAAAAGCAAGTTTAAATAATATGAAGTCAAAACGTTAAGTGTTTAACCAAGAAAGTTACGTTCAGTCAACTAAAGATGGTTTAAATAAAAAGGGAAAATAAAAAATTGAAAGTAACGCTGATCTTTTGAACTAGTATTAATTTTACATGGACGAGTGTCCCTTTGTCAGCAACGAGAATAACAAAGCCGCGAAGACATCAAGATCTTGGTGTTAATTGTGGTGATGATGAAATTGTACACATAATTACTTAATTATAAGATAATCATGATTTTAAATTATTGAGACATCTTAGTTAGAATAGGTACGACCATATGCACAATCCATGCCTTTCAGTTGAAACACCACGAGGTGATCAGATATAGAAGGAGAGCATATTACATATACACCCAAAAATTAATTAAGAGACTTGATTTGTTTAAACACCACATAAACACAAGTACTACAGCTAATCGATGTTAATCATGCAGATTATGTAAACATGTTTATACCAGTTTAATATTCAGATTGTGATCTGGTTTAGACTTTAAGGCAAATAAATATACGGGTCCACTAAATATCCTATTACAAATTTAAGAAGTGTCATTTCGACATTTTTCGTATCCAAAAAATGACAAAATTAGGCATTTACTCAATGAAATTAGACGGCCGTTGGAAATCCGTCGGGAATTACCGACGGATTCCCGACGGATTTGCATGTGTCTGTTGGGAATCCGTCGTTAATTTCCGACGGATTTTCGACGGCAGTCTAATTTCATTGTGAAACCTCAAACTGTCAGAAATTCGCCGGTATTTTCTGACGGATTCCTGACGGAGCCATGTTCCGTCGGGAATTACTGACGGAATTCTGACGGATTCCCGACGCTGTCCAACGGTAACAAAAATCGTCAAGATTTCGTCGGATTTCTGTCGGTATTTCCCGACGGAAGAGATGTTGTCGGAATTTTCTCGGGTTTTTCTGACGAAATTCCGACGAAAACAAAATTACCATTTTCGTCAGGTAGCCGTCGGAATGTCATCGGTATATTCCGACGGCCGCGCTCTCCGTCGGAATGTCCATCGGGAATTACCCTCCTTTCTTGTAGTGAGAAGACATACAAGGTGTTGTATGAACATTTTTATTGGCCAAGCTTGATGAAGGATGTAGAGAGGATATGCAACCGATGTGTGGTTTGCAAGAAAGCCAAATCCAAAGTACAAAACCAACATTTGTATTCAGCTTTACCCATTACATCTCATCCTTGGGTCGATATATCTATGGATTTTGTTCTTGGATTGCCGAGGACTAAATCTGGTCAAGATTCTGTCTTTGTGGTGGTTGATAGATTTGCGAAAATGGCACATTTCATACCTTGTCATAAAACTGATGATGTCGTGCATGTTGCTGAGTTGTTCTTTAGAGATGTTGTTAGGTTTCACGGAATGCCTAGAACCATTGTTTCTGATAGAGATGCTAAGTTCCTTAGCTATTTTTGGAAGACTTTGTTGTCTAAGTCAGGAACGAGGCTATTGTTTTCCACCACTTGTCATCCTCAAACTGATGGTCAAATTGAGGTTGTAAACCGGACCTTATATGCATTGCTTAGGTCGTTGATATAAAAGAATCTAAGACTTTGGGAAGAATGTTTGCCTCATAACGAGTTTACATATAATCATTTTGTGCATTCTGCTACTAAGTTTTCTCCATTTGAGATTGTTTATGGCTTCAACCCTATGTCTCCACTTGATCTTTTGCTTTTTCCTTTGAGTGAAAGAATTAGTACAGATGGGGAAAAGAAGGCTGAGACCATTCGGAAGTTGCAAGAGAAGGTTCGAGCCAACATTGAAGCCAAGAAAAAGATTTATGAGAGGAAGGCAAATAAGAAACAGACCAAGGTCGTATTTGAGGAAGGAGACCTCGTGTGGGTTCACCTGAGGAAGAAATGGTTCCCTAAAGAAAGAAAGTCTAAACTCATGCCTAGAGTCAATGGTCCCTTTCGGATTATTAAGAAAATCCATGATAATACTTTTCTGCTTGATCTTCAAGGTCAGTATGATATTTCTTCAAGTTTTAATGTTTCTAATTTATCTCTTTTCCATGCAGATGATCCAGATTTGTGGACAAATCCTTTTGAAGAGGAAGGGAATGAGGCATCCCATGACGTGGAACCAGCCCAGCATGATGATCAGGACGATCAGATCAGTTTAACCGAGGTTCACCCGTCCAACCGTACCCGATCAACGGACCGAGCCGTGTACAGAATCGACCCGCATGCATCTAGAAATGACCTAAGGCTGGAACCATGACCTAATGACTGAACTGGCCGTCCCTCAGCCATTCTTTCCTGACCCATTCGACAATCTAAGACCAACAGTCGAGCCAGAACTCAAGATCAACGAGAGGAACCTGATTCAGGACACAACACTTCACTTCTGACCCGTTTAGTGCGTACCGCATGCCCCGATGGTCGTAAACATGACCTTCGCAACCAGATTGATGATTTCATGATGATCGATCATTCTAAACTCTCTAAAGTAATGATACTTAAGCTCTCTGAAGATTTGGGTCAGCTAAAATTGCCATCCGTTCATGAAAGTTCATCGATCACCCATGCGAAAAACCCACAATGCGTCCTGCTCCTTACCGCGATGGACCCGATCAACACATCTAGGTTCGGATGAACCTGGACGGTAGACAAAGGGTCACTTTCGACCAGAACTAGAACGAAAGAGTCATTTGACTATTTTTATTCTTTGTTGCTTTTTCTAGGTGTGTTTTTCCACAAAATTCTAAGTCTTTTCATATGCCTTTGCTACTATAAATATGTAATCCTTCTTCAGCAATAAACCATTCGATTTTCCCTTATTTTGAGTTCATTCTCTTTGTTTTTTGCTTAGAACATTTATGTTTCTTGGTGAGTTTATCTTCGAGTAAACAAACTTTCGTTCGTTGGACTTGTGCGTCACATCAAGCAACGAACATCAAGTCCAACGACGAATCTGGTAGTATCAAGAGAGTTTCCGTCCCTCTTATGTTACCCCTCAATCCACTGTTTCTCTATTTGCGAGATCATATCCTCTTTAGACCGTTTGAGTGATCATGTCAGAATCTAGGACGTATCATTGCCCCTCATTTTTTTCCTTTTGATCGGCTTCTACTGGCAGATTGCTTTCACATGAGTTGAGGAGTTGCAGTAAGAGTAAGTTTTGGGAGAAGGCGGATAGAACTTGTAGCGGTGCCCAACCTCTTTACAAACGCCACAAACCGGAGGCATCAAAGGACTAAAGACCAGAACTCTGCTTATTCCACCGGAATCAAACTGCAGATTAACAGCTTTTGAAAGTGGTTTCCTCGGGTCAATAACCGTGAAAACTTTGGCAACATCTAACTTTGGGTGACCCACCAGACTTGCAATGTGCTGCAGTCCAATCTTCGTTAATGAACTGAAAGGGGACATTCCTGAGATTCAACCAAATGAATGTCTTACCAACCGGATAGTTGGCGTAAAATTGTTTAGTATTCCGAGGCAACACCAAGACATGTAATAATATGTTTGACTAGGCCTGCGACTTCGGGTATTCGGGTCGGTTCCGGGTAGGACCCGTTCGGTTCCGGGTCAATCGGTTAAATACATTGTGTATCCAAATAGTACTTGGCAGACTTTCGGTTCGGATTCGGACCGGTTCTTAGCGGTTTCGGGTCGGATCGGGTAGTGATTTTCTTACCCATATGTTGACCCGAAACAAACGGGTACCATTCGGTTTCGGTTATATATTACCCGAACTTAGTAAAAAAAACCGAACCAGTTATACTACCCGAACTCTAACAAGAAACCAGAAAGCAAACATAGTTTTAGTCTTTTAAAAACATAGAAAATGAAACATTGTTTTCCAAAACACATCAGAAATGAAAAAAAAAACACACAACACAAAGAAAGATAATTCAAAACAAACAAAGTACTTGAACAAGCATAACAAAAACTATCAAAGTCGTCTTGAACTTCAAATGAGACATCCACTTGCCCACTCCTTACGCATATGTCTATGCCTCTATGGTGATGCTTGGTCGTTGAGTTCTGGTTCATTCGCTATAAAAAGTATAATAACATCTTTTCAAAGAAAAGTTTAAGAAACAATATTAAAAAAGATCAAATGTAGTAAATGATACCTCTCATGAGATCATCTTCTAACTCCACAACTTCAAGTAGTTGTTCTATAGTAGGAATGCCTTTCTCATTCATATGTATCTCTGATTTCAGCCATTGCTGTGTGCAAACCAACACCTCAACCATAAAGTGTGTCAAGCAGCTCCTATACGTGTCTAGGACTCTCCCACTAGTGCTAAATGCACTTTCTGATGCTACAGATGATACTTGAACAGCAAGAATATCAGCAGCAATTAGAGACAAGATTGGGAACTTCAGACTGTTTCTTCTCCACCATGATAGAACATCATACTCGGTTCCAACCATAACCTTTGTGTTCTCCACTTTTTCTTTCAGATACAACTCTAACTCATTACTAGAATCCTCAGTACATGTTTCTTGTATAAGTTCCTCGTAGAGGTTATCCATTCTTTCATATCCAATACCATTACCAAGAACTCTTGACTCAAAAACTGCACCACCATCTTGATCTTGGGTTTGAGAAGATGCTCCTCCTTGCGAGTGTGAACCACCTGACCCTCCACCATTTTTGCTAGCCAGAAGACTGTACTCGTCATAAAGCTTCTTCAAGATATCTAAAATTGATTCAGAAAGCAGAGTATACTCGATGCTTTCTTTACCATACAACTTATGAAAGCAGAGGTTAGCAAAGTTCATCTTCCTTCTTGGATCAAAGACAGTAGCAACTATCATGAGCTTGTTCATTTGACAACTTTTAGACTTACTCTTCTCAGCTTCATCTCCTTCCCAGAATGGATTCCAGTATTTCCTTAATTTTCCCATCATAGACAATGCTTTGTACCTTAATGCTTCATCAGGACCTTGTGCACAGCTTATCTTACTAACATTCCTCGTTATGGTGACTATCTCATTGTAGATCTTGTGTGAAGTGATGGATTTCGAAGCTGAGAGTATCAAAGTAGAATTGTAAAAGATAACAAGAAAGTGTACCAACCTCTCAACCTCTTCCCAATCTGTTTTTGATGGTGGTCCAATCCTCTTTTTTCCATCGACCAGCTCCATGAAATAGTCATTGTACGGTCTGTCTTCAGACTCCATCTTCTCAAATGCTACCTTGAACTTCAAAGCTTGGTCTAACATGAGATAAGTCGAGTTCCATCTGGTCTTCACATCTAATGGCAAACTTCCTCTCGTCATCTTTCCAGTTTCAACCCGAAATTCGAAGGACCTGAGTCTATTTGTAGAAGACCTCACATAATGAATAGCATTCCGAATGGCAATCAAACTATCATCAATCTCATTTAATCCTTCCTTGACAATCAGATTCAAGATATGTGTAGCACACCTGACATGCAAGAATTCTCCATTCAAAACCAGAGCATCTTCACCATGACTCATGAATTTTTCCTTGAACTTCTTCATAGCTGATGAGTTTGCGGTAGCATTATCCACTGTGATGCAAAAGATTCTTTTTATATCCCATTCAGCTAGGCAATCAATTAGAACTTTAGCAATTGTAGACCCTTTATGATCATCCACGTTCTTGAACCCTATTATCATCTTCCTAAGCTTCCAACTTGCATCAATAAAATGAGCAGTGATCACCATGTAGCTTGCTGAAGTGTAGGGAGCAACCCAAATGTCTGTCGTCAGAGATAATCTTTGTTTGTTATGTCCAAGAACTTTCTTCATTTGAGCTTTCCTTGATGCATACATTGCCACGATCTCTTTTGTAGATGTCTTCCTACAAACCGGCGTATGAAGCTTAACCTTTAAGCAAAAATGTCTCCAAGCCAAGCTTTCAATAAAGGCCAAGGGTAACTCGCCTAATACAATCAACTCATTGGTCGCCTCTTTGAAAACATCTTCAGACACCTTATACAAAGACATATTACCTTCTTCATCAGGAGTTAAAACTGTCTGCTAACCCTTCTCGTTGAATGCATTTGCAGCCTTCCATGCCAGGTATGCCTTACATCCAAGTATATGCTTCTTGAGGTTGGAGGTCCCAGACTTGGTTGGACAACTCATCTCTTTCTTACAGTAACAACATTTACATCTGTCGTAGTTGTCTTTCATTCTGCTGAAATGGTTCCAAACAAAAGATCTAGTCTTCTTCCTTGACCCTAAACCAGAACTACCATCTTCCTCTCTCTCTTTCCTTTTACCGTTACTAGCCGGTGTTTGCACGTTATCATCAGAAGAAAAGTCTTCATCCATTGGTTGTTTGTCTTTGTTCTCTTGATGAGTATCAGAAGAAGCCATCTGCATAAAGAACCAAAGTAACAAACAATGAATCGAAATCATGAACAAAACTAATAACACAATCGAAATCATGTCACAATCAATTAATCAAATAAAATAAGAACTAAGAAATGAAACATAAAGAGAGGGAACAATCAACAATAAATTGATTCTAAGATTATGAACTAAGAACAGATACATACCTCCGATTGAATTCTCGATGATGCAGATGATGGAGATGGGAAACAATCATTGATTCTTTGTAAGGATTCCAGCTTTATGGTTGAGGTTAACACGATTTCCCCCTTTGTAGAGTAATTTTCTCGAGTCTCGAGTTCTATGGAGGAGACAAAACGAAAAGATAGGGTTTGGTTTGGGAATTGGGGAGGAATTCGTATAGTCTACTTGGATAAAGTGTAGAGAGACTTAATGATTCGGGTTGTATCGGGTATCCGAAAAAAGTCGGGTAAAAACCTGATCCGACCCGTAACCCATGGTTAATTATAATTTTATCCATCGGTTTAATTAGGCAAAACCGAATCCGAACCGAACCGGTCCATTTCGGGTCGGATCCGGTTCGGGTAGTCGGATCCGGTTAAAAGTCGCAGGCCTATGTTTGACATTGAATTTTTCCGTTTCTATAAATCTAAGAAAAAAAAAAGAAAGTTTCAATTTTTTTCTTTTTGTAAATCGAGTATTAATGGGCTAAAAGAGCACATTGGGCCGACCTGCTTTGCGAACCCTAGTGTGTGTATTTTATATAAAGCGAAGTACGGGAAGGGGGGCAAAAGATACGCCTGCCTCCATCATCCACCCTCTCGAGCAAGCTTCTTCGATCTGTGGTTTGGAATTGTAACTTTCTCTTTTTAACATGTGGGGATAATTTCAGTCAGTCTGAAAGTTGGTTCTGTAACGATCTCATTGATAGACATAGAAGGGGTTTTGTCTTTAGAACTGCAATAGAATTAGAAGTCGTCTGGCTGAACAAAGGGAAATCGAATAAGTAATTTCCTGTTATTTATTTATTTATTTTTTGACCAGGAGTAATGGAGAACATATTCAAGAAGATTAGTAGTAGTGCGGTTCCAAAGGAAAGCGATTTTATTGATGAAATCCTTTCTCTCGAGCGGCAGACACCACCACGTGCCTACGATGACGACGACTCTTTCGTGATAGACTTTATGATAAACTCCTGTTACGGTAAGGTCAGCACTGCTGTGACAAGATTTGCGGACATGTTCTCTAAGGTTTACGACGAGTTTCCAAACGTATCTCGGCTTGATCCGTTGTATCGTAGCATTCTTCATCAGCGCTTCAATTACATTCACTATGAGGATGCCAGAGGTGAAGCCACGTTTGCAAGTTTTATGATGGCCAACATCTTTGGGCAGTATCTGACCCTTGCACATGACTGTGATTCCGTGGACAAGTGCAAGTCCCTTAAAAGGACTGCTTTTGCGTGTATGCTTGCTGTTGTAAGGAGATGCGTTCCTAGTCTTGCGTTTCTCCGACAAAGTCCGTGAATACATGGCCAATTTGGATGATGGTGGTGGTGGTGAGCATGCTGCTCCTGCGCATGATGAAGGCTTTCCTGTCCCGCAGCTCACCCAAAGTGAGTTTACTGAAAACATTGAGCACCTTGTTGATCCACAGACATTGGTTTGGCTTGAGGAACTGGATCGTGTACCTATCCGCAGTCTCAAAGATGCTGGCATGAAATTGGTCCGTTGTGCTACTACTCACACGCCTAAATGAGGGCTTGCTTTTATGCGAAGGTGTCGAAGAGTGAATCTTATATTTTATTAGGGAAAATTGCATAAAAAATCGTTGGCAAAAGTTTGCATTTCAAATCTCGGAGCTTAAGCGCTAACACTTTTAACAATGAAACTTGTATGAATGGCACATTAAACATCGAAATTAACTTACTTGTTACATACGTCAAAAATGTGATCGGGTACTGTTTATAGCAAGTCAAATTAGTGGTGACGTGACTATTTTTTTTTTTAAATATTTATAATTATTTTAACTAAAAAGCAAATAAAATTAGATAAAATTAAATATAAATTTAAAAAATTGATATAAATTCAGGAAAATGAATAAAACAAAATAAAATTCAAATATTCAAATACTAATAATAATATTGACAAAAATAAATTCAAAAATTCAAAAATTATAATAAAATAAAAATAAATTATAAAAATCGACTAGAAATAAGAAAAATTAGTAAAAATAATAGAAAGACGAAAAATAAATAAAACATGATAAAACTTAGAAATTAAAAATATAAAAATAAATAAATTGTAAAAATTGATAAAAGATAGAAAAATAGGAAATCTATACAAATTTAGGTTTCGAAGGATCCAAACCCGACAATCGAACAGTACTTGAACTCAAAAGAAACACTTGAAAATGTAAACCATTGTCAATTTCTTGGTTTTTCAAATTTTCAATTTTTGAATTTTTATGTGTTTTCTAAATTTTTAGAAATTTCCTATTTTCTAGTTTTTATCAATTTTTAAATTTTTTTTATATATTTTTAAATTTCTAATTTTTATCATGTTTTATTTTATTTTTCATTTTAATATTATTTTTATTAATTTGTCTTATTTCTAGTTGATTTTTAAAATTTATTTTTATTTTATTATAATTTTTTGAATTTTTGAATTTATTTTTATTAATATTTGAATTTTATTTTGCTTTCTTGATTTTTCTGAATTTTATCATTTTTTAAATTTATATTGAATTTATCTGATTTTATTTGTTTTTTTAATTAAAATAATTTTAATATATATTTTTCAAAATAAGAAACCGCCACGTCACCCCTAATTTTACCTTCTATGAATAGTAACCAGTCACATTTTTGACGTGTGCAACAAGATAGTTAATTTCGATGTTTAATGTGTCATTTATACAAGTTTGATTGTTAAAAATGTTACCGTTTGAGCTCTGATGTTTGAAGTGCAAACTTTTGCCAACTTCATGTTTTTTATGCAATTTTCCCTATTTTATTATCAATAATCGTACATTGTTGTGGACCTTTCTGTTTCCTTGTGTTTAAAACTACTTCTGGATTTTGTGTTTGGGATTTTGATTGGTTTTAGAAAACCATACCAACTAGACTTTGAGATCATTTTTTTTTCTTTTTTTTATGAGCCCAAGGGTAAAAATAGTTATAAATAATTCAAAACTCTAGAGTACAGAGTGATGAGTATTAAAAATAAAAAGTTGCACCACCAGTTCTCTAGCAATTCGTAACATCAATCTCTTTGTTATTCTTCTCTGTTTGCGTGTTTATTTTTGTCTGTAATTATCTTGGTATAAATCTGCCTCCTTAAATTACCTTACTCAAATTTCATATCTGGTTTGGTTAGAAGTCAAACATCAATAATGATCCATCAACTACTTTCATGTATTTAATCTTTTCTTTTAAAGTCTTACTTTTTTCTATTGTTAAAGGTTGTCCTTAATTTATCGGCATTTTTTACAATGAACAATTATTCTATTATTCAAATTTGAATCGGAATAGAATATCTAATGTAACACAATTCACGATAAAACGATCTTGCAGTCTTAGCTAAAAATTCTGAAATTCCGTTTTGTGCTCTCGAGAAAGATATCTTGAAGTCTGGGAAGCCTATCAGCAACGTCTGTATCGCCTTTGATTCTGTTGCGAAGCTTGAAGAGCGTGAGACCCCTTTATCATTGTGATAAGATCTTTGCAATCGGTCCCTAAGCTCTGACATGTTGAGTGATGTAGCATTATCTCCATTGTCCATCGCAGTGCCCCTACTTCTAAATGTAAAGCAGTCTCACGCCGTCTTAAGTTACGTATCCCCATTAACTGGATTTCCCAAGCTATCCCTCCAAACCCAACCACAACCACTAAATTGTGATGTGGAAGTCCATGAACCATAGGATGGATTGCGTACAGACCCTTCACACAAGGGCAAGCTCATTTTGTAGTATGTACCCTTCAGAACTCGAGCGATCTACGAATCAGGGTGTTGAACAAGTCGCCATAATTGTTTTGCTAATAGAGCCAGATAATTCATGGATCATACGAAAACCAATCTCACCTTCTTCTCTTGGTAAATAGAGCTTTTCTCATTTGCTAATGAATCCTTCTCTTTGGTGGGTGCGAACTCCACCAGAATTGTGCAATGACACTTAGGAAATTTTCATATATTTCCAGTGGGAGTAGGAATCTAGACATAACATAAGTCGGAAGAACTAACAAAATAGATTTAGTTAGTACTTCCTTCCCTCCTTTTGATAGCCATCTACATGTTCACTCATTCTATTCATTAGTTTGTCCTTTAAAAAAGCAAATAACTTGCAATTAGAACCAGTAATATCTTCTAGAATCCCTAAATAAATCCACATTCTCCCATCATTGTGGAACCCTAGAGTATCTTTAATATGTTGTCTAACATCCCAAGAGTAAAAGAATAGTTAGAAGTTAAACTTATTTGAATATATATTTATATATATATATATATTTACTTATATTTTTATTAAATTATATCTCCGGTTTATCCATATAAATTTTAACTTTCTTATATATATTGGAACCGATTATAAAATATAAATTGGTAAGCAAATTTATTTTATTTATTACTAGGTTTTTGCTAACAGATTTGGAATAATAAGAACTCACAATTGGTTGTATTTTTCTTAGTTTATAAAATTTTGTTGTAATCCTAAGTTTTATATAGATAAAATAGATGTCAAAAGAAGTACTCACCGTTTGTTATAATTTGATTTTGAAATTATATAAAGAATGATGATAAAATTTGTTTAAGTTTTGTTATAATCCACTTTGTCAAAAAAAAAAAACTTTTGTTATAATCTATGTACTCTTTTATCTTTGTTATTTAGCTTTTATATAAAACAGTTGTTAAATTTACAATTGATTTCAACTTTGTTTTGGCTTCAGAACTATTGTTATACACTTCTACCTTCTTCCTATTTAGGGTTAAGGTATGAGTTCCAAATAATACGACTACATGATTGTGAAGACCCTCACAACAAATCGGTTTCCTGCGTCCAAAGCAATCATTTGTCTGTTCTATTTGATGTGTCTTGTTGCTTTCTTTCCTCTTGTATTCCATCGACCTCTTTTCTTTCAATCCTTGGTCCTGGTTTTGACTCTATGTTTTGAACCACTTCGTTTCTTACATGTATGTTTCTATAGATTTTAATGAGCACCAACGCTCCGATTCTTTAGAATATAGTCTTCAAGTTCCACGACTCAGAATCATAAGCGAATAAAATCAGTAAACCAAAACTAAGAACATAGTCAGGTCTTATTCAATTTCATCGTCATTCTCCATGGAAGACGAAATAGAATCTCCCTAGTAAGTATTTATTCTTCTACATTCCTGCATTTTTATTGATCTTGCACTCTTATCTCTTGAGCATCTCTTCTTTTCATCTCAACATAACTCGGTCACCCAATGGTGTCTCTCTGCTTTGCAGACTCTCCTCGACCACCCATTGTTATCTCTATGTCTCTCTCTACAGTCATGCATGTTATTTTGAGCCTCTCTCATCCTCCTCCTCGTATCTGGATGTTAGTGTTCCTCACATTTTTTAGAGTATAAGCAAAGGTATTTTTTTGAATCAAAAGAAATTAATTCAAGAACTTAACATCATAAGAGGTTAGAACTGGTAAAACAGAGCTTGCAAGTTTGCTCAGGTTCACAACACTCTTCCAGAGTAGCATGGCTTCCTTGTATTGCAACACTACATACTTCGTAGATTACTCCTTGTAAATCTGTAATATGTCTTCCAAGATATTTAAATAGGTAAGGTTTTAATCGTTGCGAAGTAAACAAAATTATGTAGTGAACTTAACTGGAAAGCATTTGAAAAAGCCTATTTCATTAGTTGAACGTCAGTTATCACTAGCTGGAGAGATAACTTCCTCCCTTCTTCATACTTCTGATCATGTGACTAATCTCAATACAATGGGCTACAAAGAACGAAGAACTCATGAGAGACAGTTTCAAAAACGGCGTGTCTTAAGTCATCCAAAACGTTTTACCTCCAATATGTTTGCTCTCAGTGTTTACTAACTGAACAGAAGCAAAAAATTGTTACACTTGCGGTAGAACTCGTTACCAACCTGGTAATCGTGCAACACGATTTGATGAGATGAACCCATGAATGACTAAAGTGTGATTACTTATTAGTCACTCGATTAGCTGAAGAAGGGAAATAGTTGTCCTACGTAATCATTGTCATACCTGTTCAACAATCATATAAGCAGCTCCAGCCCAATTAAACTCTCCCAATCCGAGAGCTACTTGAAAAATTGAGATGCGGTTGTTTCCTGGTTGATCACGCCGTTTAGTTAGTCATAGCTTCCTATGATGATTTTATGTGGAAAATAGGTTAATTAAAGGATTTGGAGAAGATGCATATATAGGTGTAAGTTTGAAGGAAGCAGAAGAATTTAATAACCATTGATTATCGAAGTGAATCATGGGGTTTTATGAATAATGAAAGTGGTACTCTACGTTCAAGAGGAGGTGAAAGGACGGACAAACTCATGCGTCAATGGAATAAGACGATAGAGTAGGACCCAAAAACTTGAGCCAAAAATATACAACTCGACCCAAATATTTTACATCGTAAATAGATTGAGATTTTTTAGAGCCCATTTTTATATAGAAAACATAAAATGAATCTTGTTTAAAGATAGATGACATGTCACATAATGATTAGATGATTTTTTTGGCTTATGTGGACATTCTCTCCTTTAATCATATCCAATTTTTAGTATTTTATGAATCATGAAACTGGTACTCTACGTTACGGAGGAGGTGAAAGGTCAGATTAACTCAGACGTCAATGGAATAACACGATAGAGTAGGGCCCATCAACGTGAGCCAAAATATAAAACTCGGCCCATATATTCTACATCGTAAATAAATTGAAAGTTTTTAGAGACCATTTGTATATAGCAAGCATAAAATGAATCTTGTTTAAAGATAGATGACATGTCACATAATGATTGGATGATTTTTTGGCTTATGTGGATATACTCTCCTTTAAGCATATCCAACTTTTTGTATTGTAAGATGTCATACATCTTTTGAAAATTACTAGAATGTTGGCAGACCACT
Organism: Moricandia arvensis; assembly: GCA_905132765.1. Classification (NCBI taxonomy): domain Eukaryota; kingdom Viridiplantae; phylum Streptophyta; class Magnoliopsida; order Brassicales; family Brassicaceae; genus Moricandia; species Moricandia arvensis. The sequence continues at coordinate 19,529 of CAJHQP010003713.1, read as the reverse complement.
AGTACATAACGAGAATTGGGACAAAAGGGGGTCATGCTAGTTAACATTATTGTCCTCAAAAATATAAAAGTTAAGCATATCCAACTTTTAGTATTGTATGAATAATGAAAATGGTACTCTACGTTACGGAGTAGGTGAAAGGGCAGATTAACTCAGACGTCAATGGAATAACACGATAAAGTAGGACCCATCAACTTGAGCCAAAAATATACAAGTCGGCCCATATATCATACATCGTAAATAAATTGAGAGTGTTTAGAGCCCATTTGTATATAGCAAACATAAAATGAATCTTGTTTAAAGATAGATGACATGTCACATAATGATTGGATGATTTTTTTTTTTGCTTATGTGGATATTCTCTCCTTTAAGCATATCTAACTTTCAGTATTGTAAGATGTCATACATCTTTTGAAAATTACTAGAATGTTGGCAGACCACTAGTAAATTACAATAAAGACCTTTGCTTAATTTTTTATTGAGATTATATTTTAGTTAATTAATTCACGTCACTAATCTCTTGTCCACATCGCTAATAAATGTGATCAAAAGAGAGAAAACGAAAATCAACCGTTGTTTGTTAAACTCCGGTGTTAAAAAAAGAGAGCAAAATCACAATTTTTTCAAACGTCGTGAAACACTATTGAATTCTCTTCTGTTTATCATCATTAATCGTCCTCTGTCTGGAATATGTGTTATTTGATATCGTCTTCGTCGAAATCGTATTCTCCGACAATCTTCTTCTTCGAAATTGTCTTCTCTGCAATCACCTGAAATCGTCTTATTTGGTATGTTGTAGCTGAGTTTGATTTTTATTGTGGCTGAGTTCGATTTTTATTGTGGCTGAGTTAGTTTTGTGTTACGACTAAGTTATATAATATGTTGTGTCTGAGTTAATGTTCTATTGCGGCTGAGTTATATAATATGTTGTGGTTGAGTTAATGTTATATTGCGGCTGAGTTATATGTTATGTTGTGATTGAGTTAATGTTCTACTGCAGCTGAGTTATATGTTATGTTGTGGATGAGTTAATATTCTATTGCGGCTGAGTTATATTTTAGTGCTTGGTATATCTTATGATGGGATAAACGATGCAAATATTCAGGGTATTTTGGTGAAGATGGCAGCAGAGATCAAAGATGAAGGAGGATATGACTTAATGGTCCAGTTCGGCTAAACTTTTAAATTTGTATTTGACTTGGTTTGATTTGTATTTGACTTATGTTAAGTTTTTATAATCTAGTTGTATTGTTTCTATAACTCAGCTGTATCGTTTTTATAACCAAGCCAGACCTCAAACTTGCCCTAAAATCGGTGGTATATTTATATAACTCAGCCTTACTGTTTTCATAACTCAGCCGTGTCATAATTATATAACTCAGCTAGACCTCAAACTTACCCTAAAAACGATGGTATATTTAATAACTCAGCTGTAATGTTTCAATAACTCATCCTTATCATAATTATATAACTCAGCCAAACCTCAAACTTACCTTAAAATAGAAAATTATTGTTGAAGTATGTACAATATTTAAATCAGCTATAATTAAAGTACATCAAGTAAACTTTAAATTAAATGAATGTGTATATTTATCTTAAAGTAACAATTTCAAACTCTAACTTGATTCAAAGATATATGTTGTCTTAGTAAGCGTTACATATGACTATAAGCTGTCCACAAGTTGAGACCTTATTCATATCAAATAATCCATTTTTTTTTTCAATTTTATGGGTATAATTTCTTACATATCTTTAGTTGACACACTAAACTCTAAATTCCAGTTTTAAAACACTAAACACTAAACTCTATACCTAAGACCCTAAATCCAATAACTCAGCCGTCAAGTGTAATTTATATAAGTCATCCGTTAAAATAGTGTAACTCGGCTATCAAGTGTTATTTACAATGTGACGTTTTGTATTTTAGGCGGGAATATGTTAATCGGTGATATCGTCAATTTTATCTTACGACCATTCGACTGTTTATATCTTCCTATATATATGTAAACCTACTCTCTCCCATTGCATTCGTTCTAGAAAAAAAATATCACCGCATACGTCATGGCGATTGTCCCTGGTTGGTCAACAAATTACAGAGCAGTATCAACGTCATACTAAACTCTGCTGATCAGGATAACCTCCCCGTTCTAAACCCTGGTGCGGGTTCATTGCTTGATAGAACAAGTGTTACATGGTTTAGATTTTTACACGACTATCGCAGGCGATCCCGGTGATTCTTCAAGAGAGTTGGGTTCATGAGTGGCCGACTTACTGTTTCATTCCCAACCACTTTAAGGAAGACTGGTTTCTTAAACTCATTGTAAGCACATATTATATATATAAATTAAATTTAAAAACATGGGATGGTAATATATTTTTGTTTTTATTGCAGCGTAAATACAACTGGATTTGAGGCATAATTTGACAGTGTGGACACATTTCAGTCTATTGGCTATAACGAATTTTCGAAATCAAATGTGCACGTTGAAGAGGATATGGGAGCAAGGCGGGGAGAAGCCTTCGTGGATGACAACTAGAGTTTGACTTGACCTAGTCGATAGTCTATTGAGTTCGGTCCTGATATTTTGGGTTTTGAATGTATAATGTTTTGTTTGTATAATTTTCAGAATGATTAATGTAACTCGTTTGTCAATTTAATGTTAATAAAAAATTTATAATTTAGCCGTTATGTATCCAATAATTCAGCCATCAAGTAAATATTGTAAAAAATGTTCATACCTCAGCCGTTATGTATCCATTAACTCAGCGTGAATTAAATATAATACAAAGAAGTCCATAACTCAGCCGTCAAGTAACCAATAACTCAGCCGTCAAGTAAATATAGTAAAAAAGAAGTCCATAACTCAGTCTTCAAGTATATATTAACTCAGCCGTCAAGTAAATATTGTAACAAAAAATCAATAACTCAGCCGTTATGTATCTATTAACTCAGCCGTCATGAAGTCCATAAGTAAGCCGTCAAGTATGAACGGACTCAGCCGTCAAGTGAATTTTGTAACAAAAAATCCACAACTCAGCCATAATGGTGAGACATTTCGGTGTTTGGGTGGGAATTTTTTGTGTACTATTTCTGTGCAAAAGGATATAATACGGTTATATTTAGTTGTTATTTGGCATCTTTTAAAATAATAATTGTGGTAGTGGAAACTGATTTTATTGGTGAAAACAGAGACATTTATTCAAATGGACTGATGAGTGTTTTGTAGAAGAGGTTGAAAATCTGAAGTTAGTGATAAGTGACATGAACAAAGACTAGTTGGAGCATAGCGTTAAATTTGATCGGTTGGAGAAAAAGTTTGAAAGAATGAAGATGACATCCGAGAGAAGAGGAAACTAATGCATTAATGAGGTGTAATGTTTGAGGAATGTGGTGGTTTGTGGGTTATGTGTCGTTGTATTTTGCTACTATTACTTCTTAACATAACATTAAGTGTAATTTTAAATTATATTTCATAACTCAGCCGTACCGTATCCAATAACTCAAACGTTTAGTATAATTTTAACTATACTTTTGATAACTCAGCTGTTAAGTGTTATTTATCATTGTACTACCAATAACTAAGTCGTAGCGTACCCAATAACTCAGCCGTTACGAACCCAATAACTAAACCATTACGTACTTAATAACTCAGCCATTACGTACCTAATAACTCAGCCGTTACATACCTAATAATTCAGCTGTTACGTACCTAATAACTCAGCCGTTATGTACCTAATAACTCAGCCGTTTAGTATAATTTATAACAATAGTTTCAATAACTCAGCTATGAATATTTAATAACTCGACCGTTTTTGGGTGGAAATTTTATCTCGCGACGTTTCGTCTTTCAATATTATCCAAAAATCAGCCGTAATTTAAATAAAACTTATACATAATGTAACCTTAACTCAGCTGTAATACAAAAAATAAATATTCCAAACAACAGTTTTACATCAGACAACTTCTTGCGTTATGCCCACTCTGCCTACAGCGAGAACATGTGTGTTCTTTCCTAGAATATTTGTTCTCAAGTGCAATTTCTAAAGCAAATTTCATCTTATTTTTCTTAGGTTTTCCTGGTTGTTGACGAATTACCGGGGGAAATCACGGTAGGTTAGCCACGTTTTTTGGAACTTCGAGAGTTGAATCAACCGGCATGATCAACTCAGCGTATGTGTTCACAAAATAAGCGCTGTTATAGTAAGGATTGCATAAGGATACATGACAAACATTAATGTACTCGACAACTGCGATTGCATGCACACATGGTAAATTCTCGTGTTCTAAACACCGACATGTGCACTTTCTCCCTTCCACTACAAAACATGAAAGGACTCCCAGAAGATCCTTATGTAAGCTCAGTGTGATAAGCATCAATCCGTTGTATTGTTAACCGTCTGGCATCAGTAACACAACCCTATTATAAATACAAAATTAGAAAACGTTACGGCTGAGTTATGAAATATGAAGGTGGGCTTATGAACTTTTACAGCTGAATTATGAAATATTAAGGCTGAGTTATGAAATATAAAAACTGAGTTATTAACTGTTATGGCTGAGTTATGAAATATGAAGGCTGAAGGCTGACTAATGAACTGTTACAGGTGACTTATGAAATATTAAGGTTGAGTTATGAAATATAAAGGCTGAGTTATGAACGGTTATGGCTGACTTATGAAATATGAAGGCTAACTTATGAACTGTTACGACTGAATTATGAAATATTAAGGTCGAGTTATGAAATATAGAGGCTAGGTTATGAACTGTTACTTAGCTAAATTTGATGCCTAGACTCTTTCAATCCGTAATCATTGAGTACTGACTTCACGAGTTCGTCGTGAATTGTTTCCTCATCTATATGTAGAACTCTACACCCTCTTATGTCGACGGTGAATACATATCTGTTTTTTCTTAACCTAGTTACCGGAAATAATAATTACCGGATCCATCATATCTTACCAAAAGAACAAAAATGAAGAAGAAAGATGAACAAGATGAAGAAGAAGTCATGGCGACTGTAGCATGAACCCTAAAGTGAATTGTACAATAGTGACGACATGGCAAATAAGAACTGTTGACATGGAAAATCAGATCTGATGACATGGAAAATTGGTAAGTCAGCCGCCAAATGAACACATCACTCAACCTAAATAAATCAGCCATCAAGTACAACGTAAGTCAACTGTAACGTGAATACTATTTCAGTAATTAATCCCACTAATCTTTCATTGATAAATAAGCCATAATTAGTCTGGAAAATATTAAGTCATTCATATCGTCAAATAAATCATCCGTCAAATGAATGTTATTCTAGTAGTTAATCTTTCGTTAATAAGTCAGCCGTAATGAAGCTGAGTTTACTGTTAGCCCAGCCTAATTACGGCTGATTTAACGTAACTCAGCCGTACCTACCTCTCATAAGTCAGTCGTGAATTTTATAACTCAGCCACACGATAATCATTTAATCAGCAGACGAAACATAACTCAGCAGTTATCTTATAAATTAGCCAAATTTTAGTAAATCAGCCATTAATAACAGCTGACTTATGTTAGTAAGTCAGCCCATATCTCATAAGCCAGCCCATATCTCATAACTCAGCTGTATTGATGGCTGATTTATGTGTGTAAATCGGCCGCATTGCTTACCTCAGCCGCAACGTAACCATAACTTAGCCGTTAAGCGCATTATGGCTGAGTACATTAACGCACTTCCGCGATTTCCTACGTGGCGCCGATTTTTTGATTATGTGGCACTAAAATATAATGGCATTCTTGTAAATACGTTTTTCACAATGTAATAAAAGGGCACGCTAGGTATTGAAAATATTCTAGTAATAAAAAAAAGTTTTGTAAGGTTCTGTTAATAAGTCCTAATTTCTATATTACCAGAACCTTACATGAAGCAATGCTCCAGCACGATATGTGCTAACATGAAATGTACTGGAGCATTGCTTCCATCGCCCAAATGAGTGCTTCTATCTCTGAACGCAAAGAGGACATACGACTTTCTTTGTTTTTCAACCCTAAGAGTTGTTTTATTCCACTATCATCCTTCCAAACCCATCCATAGCCACTAAACGTTGCCTTATTAGTCCATGATCTATTGACCAAACAAATATTTGACAAGCTTGGGGCTTGTATATTTACTTGTTGGTTCACTGCATGTTGCCCATGCATGTTTGCCTCAAACCACGTTTTACATTAACTCTCAGCATGTCAAATGAGTTCAAGAGGACTCCGGTCAATCCCTTTAAAAAGCTTGTCATTGCGAGCTTTTCAAAGGTACTAGATTATCCATGGGTAAGGATCCATATCCAACTCTAGGTCTTCAATCCCATTCTTTCTCCAAATTAGGTAGTCCAAATTGGCATAAGTCCTAAAAATAGGAAAAACTCCAGGACACCAGGGCGTCAAGGCTAAATCCCAAGCCTGTAGAGCATGGGACATTCAAATATAGCACGACAGACAGTCTGAGATGGTAATATATTTTTGTTTTTATTGCAGCGTAAATACAACTGGGATCGAGGCATAATTTGACAGTGTGGACACATTTCAATCTATTGGCTATAACGAATTTTCGAAATCAAATGTGCACGTTGCAGAGGATATGGGCGCAAGGTGGGGAAAAGCTTTCGTGGATGACAACTAGAGTTTGACTTGACCTAGTCGATACGTCTATAGAGTTCGGTCCTGATAATTTTGGGTTTTGAATGTATAATGTTTTGTTTGTATAATTTTCAGAATGATTAATGTAACTCGTTCGTCAATTTAATGTTAACAAAAATTTCATAATTCAGCCGTTAAGTATCCAATAACTCAATCGTCAAGTAAATATTGTAAAAAAAAGTTCATAACTCAGCTGTTATGTATCCATTAACTCAGCGTGAATTAAATATAATACAAAGAAGTCCATAACTCAGCCGTCAAGTGACCAATAACTTAGCCGTCAAGTAAATATAGTAACAAATAAGTCCATAACTCAGTCTTCAAGTAAATATTAACTCAGCCGTCAAGTAAATATTGTAACAAAAAGTCAATAACTCAGCCGTTATGTATCTATTAACTCAGCCTTCATGAAGTCCATAAATAAGCCGTCAAGTATGAACGGACTCAGCCGTCAAGTGAATTTTGTAACAAAAAATCCACAACTAAGTCGTAATGGTGAGACATTTCGTGTTTTAGCGGGAATTTTTTCGTGTACTATATCTGTGCAAAAGGATATAATAAAGTTATATTTAGTTGTTATTTGGCATTTAAAAAAATAATAATTGTGGTAGTGGAATCTGATTTTATTGGTGAAAACATAGACATTTATTCAAATGGACTGATGAGTGTTTGGTAGAAGAGGTTGAAAATCTGAAGTTAGTGATAAGTGACATGAACAAAGACTAGTTGGAGCATAGCGTTAAATTTGATCAGTTAGAGAAAAAGTTTGAAAGAATGAAGACGACATCCGAGGGAAGAGGAAACCAATGCATTAGTGAGGTGTAATGTTTGAGGAATGTGGTGGTTTGTGGATTATGTGTCGTTGTATTTTGCTACTATTACTTCTTAACATAACATTAAGTGTAATTTTAAATTATATTTCATAACTCAGCTGTACCGTACCCAATAACTCAGCCGTTTAGTATAATTTTTAACTATAATTTTGATAACTCAGCTGTTAAGTGTTATTTATCACTGTACTTCCAATAACTAAGTCGTACCGTACCCAATAACTCAGTCGTTATGAACCCAATAACTCAACCATTACGTACCTAATAACTCAACTGTTACGTACCTAATAACTCAACTGTTATGTACCTAATAACTCAGCCGTTACATACCTAATAACTCAGCAGTTACATACCTAATAACTCAGCCGTTATGTACCTAATAATTCAGCCGTTTAGTATAATTTATAACAATAGTTTCAATAACTCAGCTATGAATATTCAATAACTCGACCGTTTTTTAGCGGAAATTTTATCTCGCGACGTTTCGTCTTTCAATATTACCCAAAAATCAGTCGTAATTTAAATAAAACTCAGACATATTGTAACCTTAACTCAGCCGTAATACAAAAAACAAATATTCCAATCAACAGTTTTACATCAAACAACTTCTTGCAATATGCCCACTCTGCCTACAACGAGAACATGTGTGTTCTTTCCTAGAACATTTGTTCTCAAGTACAATTTCTAAAGCAAATTTCATCTTATTTTTCTTATGTTTTCCTGGTTGTTGACGAATTACCGGGGGAAATCACGGTAGGTTAGCCACGTTTTGTGGAACTTCGAGAGTTGAATCAACCGACATGACCAACTCAGCGTATGTGTTCACAAAATAAGCGTTGTTATAGTAAGGACTGCACAAGGATATACGACAAACATTAATGTTACGGTAACTGCGATTGCTTGCACACATGGTAAATTCTCGTGTTCTTAACACCGACATGTGCACTTTCTCCCTTCCAGTACAAAACATGCAAGGACTCCCTAGAAGATCCTTATGTAACCTCAGTGTGATAAGCATCAATCCGTTGTATTGTTAACCGTCTGGCGTTAGTAACACGACCCTATTATAAATACAAAACAATAAAATGTTACGGCTGAGTTATGAAATATGAAGGTGGGCTTATGAACTGTTACAACTGACTTATGAAATATTAAGGCTGAGTTATGAAATATAAAGACTGAGTTATGAAATGTTATGGCTGAGTTTTGAAATATGAAGGCTGACTTATAAGCTGTTACAGCTGACATATAAAATATTAAGGTTGAGTTATGAAATACAAAGGCTGAGTTATGAACGGTTATGGCTGACTTATAAATATGAAGGCTGACTTATGAACTGTTACGGCTGACTTATGAAATATTAAAGTCGAGTTATGAAATATAAAGGCTAAGTTATGAACTGTTACTCAGTTGAATTTGATGCCTAGACTCTTTCAATCTGTAATCATCGAGTACTGACTTCACGAGTTCGTCGTGAATCATTTCCTCATCTATATGTAGAACTCCACACCCTCTTATGTCGACGGTGAATACATATCTGTTTTTTCTTAACCTAGTTACCGGAAATAATAATTATCGGATCCATCATATCTTACCAAAAGAACAAAAATGAAGAAGAAATATGAACAAGATGAAGAAGAAGCCATGGCGACTGTAACATGAACCCTAAAGTGAACTCTTGTACAATAGTGACGACATGGCAAATAAGAACTGTTGACATGGAAAATCAGATCTGATGACATGGAAAATTGGTAAGTCGGCCGCCAAATGAACACATAACTCAACCTAAATAAATCAGCCATCAAGTACAACGTAAGTCAACTGCAACGTAAATACTATTTCAGTAATTAATCCCACTAATCTTTCATTGAAAAATCAGCCGTAATTAGTCTGAAAAATATTAAGTCATCCGTATCGTCAAGTAAATCAGCCTTCAAATGAATGTTATTCTAATAGTTAATCTTTCGTTAATAAGTCAGCCGTAATGAAGCTGAGTTTAGTGTTAACCCAGCCTAATTACGGCTGATTTAACGTAACTCAGCCGTGCCTACCTCTCATAAGTCAGCCATGAATTTTATAACTCAGTCACTCGATAATCATTTAATCAGCAGACGAAACATAACTCAGCCGTTATCTTATAAATCAGCCAAATTTCAGTAAATCAGCCATCAATAACAGCTGATTTATGTGTGTAAATCAGCCGCATTGTTTAACTCAACCGCATTGACCAAGTATAATGGCATTCACTTGGTCATAATATAATGACATTCTTGTAAATACGTTTTTTTCACAATGTAATAAAAGGGCACACTGGATATTGAAAATATTCTAGTAATAAAAAAAAGTTTTGTAAGGTTCTGGTAATAAGTCATAATTTCTATATTACCAGAACCTTACATGAAGCAATGCTCCAGCACGAAATGTGTTGGAGCATTGCTTCAATCGCCCAAATGAGTGCTTCTATCTCTGAACGCAAAGAAGACATACGACTTTTTTTTTCAACCCTAAGAGTTGTTTTATTCCACTATCATCCTTCCAAACCCATTCATAGCCACTAAATGTTGCCTTATTAGTCCAAGATCCATTGACCAAGCAAATATTTGACAAGCTTGGGGCTTGTATATTTACTTGTTGGTTCACTGTATGTTGCCCATGCATGTTTGCCTCAAACCATGTTTTACATTCACTCTCAACATGTCGAATGAGTTTGAGAGGATTCCGGTCAATTCCTTTAAAAGCTTGTCATTGCGAGCTTTCCAAAGGTACTAGAGTATCCATGGGTAAGGATCCATATCCAACTTTAGGTCTTCAATCCCATTATTTCTCCAAAATAGGTAGTCCAGATTGGCATATGTGTTAGAAATAAGAAAAACTCCAGGACATCAGGGCGTCAAGGCTAAAGCCCAAGCCTGTAGAGTAGGGGGCATTCAGATATAGCATAGCAGACAGTCTCATATGGTTTTCCGCATCTTGGGAAATGATTGTCGAAACGCATATGGTGTCATGTCAAATTTCCTGTAACAGCTATATATTATGTCACCATCTGCCAGATCAAATGCTTTATTTTGTGAGGTGCACTTATTTTCCAGGTCTGTGCTTTTAGTTTGGTGACACTCGGCTCCAAAACCTTAGTTTCAGTCTTAAAATATTTTGCAACCCAATAGTCTGACTTTGCAGTATACTTCCCGTGTCTTGTATAGCTCCACCTGAAGTTATCATCCATATTTGATTGGCTTGTGGCCAGTCGTCTAATGATGCGGACATCTTTCGAAACAATAAGGTTCTCCAGTAGATTGAGGTTCCACACTTTTGGATCACTAGTGATTAACTCGTTAATAGTCATTCCCAAGTTTATCCCATAATGAAAGGGTCGAGTAGGGCGAGCCGAAATAGTGGGAATCCAAGGATCCTCCTATACCTGAATTTGATGACCTGAATGGACCTTCAGGTTTATTCCAAGGTGGAGAAGTGGTCTTGCTGCCATCATACTCGCCCACACATAGAATGGAGACGCAATATCAGTTGCCCGCAACAGTGTTCTTTGTCGATAGTATCTTCCTCTCGTTACTCTCGCTAACAGAGAATCCGGATATTGAATCAGCCTCCATAGTTGTTTTGCTAGCAACGCTAGATTAAATTCATGAATCAGCCTAAAACTCATGCCTCTTTCTTCCTTTGGAGAACATAAGTTTTCCCATTTAGCCCAATGCATCCCTCTCTTTGGAGGATTGGAGCTCCACCAGAATCTAGCTAAACATAAATCCTATTCCTATCGGTAATATCCTTATAGATAACTCCAAAACATATTAAATCACAAGTGGATAAGGATCTTGTTTAACTTGCTCGGCAAGTCTTCAAGCCTGTTCCAATAACTTTAAGCTTACTCCAACACATAATATATCATTGCAGCTCAGAGATAATGTGTAATACAAAATTAAGCTCATTGTAAGTTGTAATTTTCCCCCTTGGAGTTGGCTTCGTCAGATCAAGTTGTTGACCTATCTTCTCGAAGTAAGTCCAACTTAAAACCGTACTTCACTATTCGTACGGATTGTTTCATCAAAAAACTTTTTTTTTAAGAATTGCAAGGCAAAAGAATTCACATGTGGGTCTAAATGCCAAAATTGCTCCATACTATTTTAAACATTCAAGTTTTCATAGAGCGTCTTCAGAAAAATTATTGAAAGAGATAAGATCATGAGAGATTGACATAAAAATTCTATAACAATTCGTGAACTAAGGATTGTGGGTTCAGAGAAATGCTTCAACTCTCAATGCTGCTAACATAGGCAGAATATGAAAATATGTGGCTTTCACATATGTACAAATATTCTTTGAAATATCATCCTATCCAAAAGATTGCAGTATCAGTCTGCATGAAGAATTTGAATATATCTTAACCTGAAAGATTGTAAATTTTACACACGCAACTCCATCTATTCACACACGCAAAAGATCGTAAATTTTACGATCCCCAAATTTAAACCACTTATAACAAACAAAGATTCAGAGTAGCTCATACACACCTCTTCTATGATCATGTTTACCTTCTTTAAAGCCATATTCTTAAGCGATTTGTTCACACCACAAGCATCAAGCACTTGCTAGAATCTTTCCTATGAATCCATGAACCTTAAAACAAAATTTGCATCGACATTGGTTAGTGACACTGACACTTGATTAGTTATATTGTACAAATATTGGTTGTAGCTAAACTCATACCGCCAGGTAGTCATGTGGACAAACCGTTGAGTCCCGGCTCCAACTACATGCCCGAGCCTTATACCGTGCAAACTCAATAATGGCTGCTCATCATTCTTTATCTATCTTATTACCTACATGGAAACATTTTATTATTTTATTGATGGAACATACCTAAAACCACGTCAAAAAAGTAAATAAAACAATCAATACGCAGCGTAAGCTTAGTGCTTAAACCGTCTTGTCTTTTCCCCCGTGTAATCATCGTCGAGCAGTAAACTAAGAAGCTCAAAGTCATAAGTTTGCGGGGTGATCTCGTCAAAGGTCTCATCAATTTTAGCACGTGATATGGTGCAAGGGGACTCGCTCCTTCCTCCTGCCAAAAAAAAATCTAAACCAAACCAAGAGAGGGGTCGCGTCAAATTCAGAAAACTATCTCGAAGAGAGTCAAAGCTCTAGGCAAAAGCTTCAGAGCTTTTTTCAACAAATTCGTTCACTTTTTGAGGATTGAAACGAAGAAAACAATTCTAAATTCAAATTAACTTTTCTCATCAGTGATGACTGTAGCTTCCTCATACTTAAGAAGACCTTTCGTTGTACTCTCTTTTAGACAGATTAAGGCGTCGTCACTGAAACCCTTCAAATGCTATTCTGGTTCCATATAAACGCGCCTCGACTCCTTAAACCTCTTACATTTTGGACAATCAGAATGCATAGTGATAAACAACTGTTAAGGACTGAGCAAAAACATGGTAGAAACCGGTGGAATGGGAACATATGGTGGCGAAAAAATGGTAGTGGCGGTAGAGGATCGGTGGTAAAATTGAAGTCGAAGATGATTGGTCCATCTTCTGGCGGAACAGATAGTGGTCACCGCAGAAGAGGTTTGGCTACGCTGGAGCTTGAGCGTTAGTGGCAATCGGAAAATCTGCAACGGGAAGAGGCCAATTGGAGTTTACTGTAACATTAAAACTATATACCAAATTGAAAATGTAAAAGACCTTTGGATTATTTGTTGGCTTCTTCATAGTTCATAAAATGTGGAAATTATTTATGCCATCCCTTTGTTATATGTAAAAAGTTGGGGAAAATTTCAAAAGAGCATTGTCAGAGTGTAGATTCTGAACTGAATAAGATATTGATCATTCTTTATGATGGAAAAGCTGTATGTTATGAATTTGAAGAAGAAGGATAACGAAGAGAGCCTGACGTGTCAGTCAAACTGATGTTACCAAGGGCCCAACGAAAACAGAAGCCCATTTATCATTCACTTTCACCGAAAGAAGATATTAAAAGCTCAGGACATGAAACAAAATATTAAGGGTAAAGAACTATTTTTGCTTGCTGAAAAAGACGATGTATGGACTTAAGCAAGCTCCAAGATAATGGAACAAGTGTTTTGATCAATTTGTGGTAATTCATGGGTTCAAAAGGAGTGAGTTTGATTACTGAGTTCACTTAAAGGAGGGTAAAGGTAAGTGTTTTATCTACATACTATTGTATGTTGATGACATGTTAACTGCTTCAAAGTATATGAAAGAGATACAGGTTGTGAAAGATTTGTTGAGGAGTAGGTTTGAGATGAAAGACCTAGGAGCTACGAGAAGGATTATTGATATTGATATTGAGAGGGATTGTGAAGGTAGAGTTCTTAAATTGTCTCAATCTTGGTCCAACAAGAAGATCCTTCAGGTATTTAACATGGGTGAGTCTAGATCTGTTTGAACACCTATAAGTTTTCATTTCAAGTTTTTTGATGTCAAAGATGATGAAGGTAAGAGAATTATGGATGGAACTATCATGTATGTGATGTTGGGTACTAAGGGTGATTTGTCTTATGTTATCGTCTTAGTTAGCATGTTTATGAGAAAGCCCCAGGTCCCGTAGTTCAAGCTCCATCCCACATCCATTTTCCCAAACGACGAATAAGTTGCGAAAGAATGAGCTCTTGTCGCAATTGAAGGACATGGTACACTGGTTTGCAGTGAAGTGCGTGCTAAGGTATTTGAAGGTCACTCATGATCTCAAGATTGTGTTCAGGAAGAACAAGAAATTTAAGGTTGTATTTTTCTATGTTTCTTATTTTCCATGGGATCTGGACAGAAATAGATTGAAGTTAGGGTATGTTTTCATGTCTGGTGGAAGTGTTATTAGTCCGAAGTTGAGTCTTCAACATGTCGTCAAGTGTATTTTAGAGGCAGAATATATGGCGTTGGTGAAAGTTGTGAAATAAATTTTTTTTGGAAAAGTGGTTTGACTGAGGAACTCGGTTTCAAACAAGACACAATGGAAATAAGGTGTGATTCTCAGAGTGCTTTGAGTTTATCCAAGAAAAATGTTCATCATGAGAGGACAAAGCATATTAACAAAAGTATGTATTTGATCAAGGATATAATTGCTTCATGTGGTGTGAAGATGTCCAAGATCATGGCTGAGAGGTATTCATCTGATATGTTGACAAAGGTTATTCATGTGGATACGTTTGATAAAGCTTTGAGCTTTCTCGACTTAGAAGAATACTAAGTTGCTGGTCTGTCTGGAGCTACACATGATGCAAAAAGGAAGATGTTATACTTTGGAGTGGTTTTCATAAAGGTTGAGAGTTTTTGGGCTTTGGTGATGAAAGTCATTTGGCTATAACAAGGCTCGCGACTGGGTAGTCTTTAGGAAACGAGCTTCTTTTCTTTGGGCTTTGGTTTGGGTTAAACCGTCTTATCATTGTAATTGACTTAGTATGTAAATCTAAGCATGTGGGAATTAGGGTTATGAGAGTTATTTGATTTTTCTTGGTTGTAGAAAGAGATTGTGAGAGAAACCAAAAGTTTTAATTTATGTTGATAGCGGATAACTTGAAAAGTTCCAGGTCGAGACATAAGATCACACACTGTGATCAGCACTCCTTAAATCTTTGTGTCTTTATTTTATTGTTCAAAAACAAACAAATTCCGCATAGAAGAGAGGATTGTATTTCTTTAACTGACGGTGTTCATTGAGAAATAAATCTTTCTCGACTCTTTATTAAACATGATAAACAAAGGTCTCACCTTAGAAAAGCACATACACACATATTTATAATGCAAACAAGAAGCAAATCAAACATATAGTAGGCTACGAATCGCCTGGCCAATACAAAGGAACCGAAACTGAAATAAAAGTGCAAGCAAAGACTCCCCAAATTACGTCAAAAGCCCTTAGCGAATGTTGATCAAAGATTGTTGTACTATTGACCTTTTCGCCATTTGTGTTTCAGTTTTCCTTAGAAAGCACGTACACAAATAATTATAATGCAAACAGGAATCAAAACAAACAACAAGATTAGGTTTGTTTTTCTAATTTTTGCGTCCATTTCTTTACGCATATTACTTTGCATCTCATCTAGCAAATTATGTATTTTCTTGTGGATTTCCTTTCGCAGAGCTTCCGTAACCACTGTAATCAATTTTCCATCTGTGCAAAAGAATCTAACCTTGTTAATGTTCACATATGTGTGTGGGTATATATATCAACGAAGAGGAGGATCAAGTTTTAAACTACCTCTGAGGTTGCCTTGAGGTTCATTTCATTCATTAGCTTCAATAGCTCCTCCTTTAGTTTCTCAATAATGTTCCCTTTCCCACTTAAGGCAGACTGCGTTTCCTTCTTACGTTTCTCCATCTAAGTAAAAGAATAAAATTTTGTTAAATGAAGAGGAGTTTGTAACATATTTTTCACTTCCGAGAGGTTATGTGCTGCCTTGCCCTTCACCTGATCCACAAGAATCCTCTCTACCTCCAAAAGATTCATGCCCGAGTCCGTAATATGCCTTGCCTCCCCCTCATGAAGACGATTCATCTTGTCCACAAGAAATTTTTCTGCCTCCTGCATTATTATTTTAAAAATCTACACGAAAAAGCTTACACAGCTTGTGAACTCGATTATGGAAAAAGTAAATCCTTTTAGACTGAGTTTTTTTATCAGAGGATAGATAAATATGAAAAGGGTAAATTTGAGAATAGGAAGCAGTTGATTTAATGCAGAAAGTCCTTAAACTCTTAGGAGATGCTTAGACAGATGTAGTTAATCTAGCTACGAAACTAATGTCAAGTTTATATATATATACAAAATGTTGGCTGCCCCAAATATTTTGTATTCAGACATGGCAAGTCTTTCTTTAAGTAAGTCTCTTATTTTTCTCGATGGTGTGCAAGACGTGAAGAAGTACAAAGTCTTTTTTTTTTTAAATTAACAAAAAGAAATTGTGTATTTTAAGACTTAATATATATAAATAATAGAAAATTGGTCCCTAATATGCCTCGCCTCCTCCTCATGAAGACGATTCATCTTGCCCACAAGAAATTTGTCTGCCTCCTGCATTATTTTTAAATCTACACGAAAAAGCTTACACGGCTTGTGAACTTGATTATGGAAAAAGTAAACCCTTTTAGATTGATTTTTTTATCAGAAGATATAGACATATGATAAATATGAAAAGGGTAAATTTTGAGAATATGACGCACTTGAATACTTGATTTAATGCAGAAAGTCCTTTAACTCTTAGGAGATGCTTAGACAGATGTAGTTAATCTAGCTACGAAACTAATGTCAAGTTTATATATATAAAAAATGTTGGCTGCCCCCACTATTTTTTATTCAGGCATGGCAAGTCTTTCTTTAAGTAAGTCTCCTATTTTTCTCGATGGTGTGCAAGACGTGACGAAGTACAGAGTCTTTATTAAAATAAAATAAAAATTGTGTATTTTAAGACTTAACATAAATAATAGAAAAATTGGAAATATTTGACACTCTTAACTTAGGTTTGTCCCAATAAGACTTTTAGAAAATTATTTAGGTAAATATCCCCTTTAATACCATTATACCCTTTAATTAATCAAATTAATCTTAATTAAAAATTTAATATTTCGTATTTGATTTAACATTTTATTAAAAAGGTAGAAAGGAAAAAAAAGATCATGGGAGAAAATATATTGTGTGAGATTTACTATAGATTTAGGGTAGATTTAGAAACGAAAATAATCAAACTATGGAAACTTTTATTTTTTGTAATTTAGGTGGAATACATAAACTACGTAGATTATAACGTGAATAGTAAGTAGGATATATATTCTTCCTCAAGTAGATTCAAAGGCTATAACTAGAACAAGTTATGAAACATAAATAAGTTATGTTACGCCATAGAGTAAACTTTACAACTTTTATTTGAAGTAGATGTAAATCATCGATATTTGGCTATAATGCAACCGAACAAATTCTAGCAGAGTAGAATAAATAAGAATTAAAAAACTTCTTATGTTTTATAACTAAGTTAGATAATTGTAATGTACTTTGTACTCGAGTTTTAAACTAAGTAGAGTGTCAGAATGAGTATTCTATGTTAGGTAAGACATGAAATAAAACATGGTTACACACTTTAAAGAAATAAATATACAAATAGTCTTACTTATGTTTCAATAATTTTCATATTTTTTGAAATTAATAAAAGTTTAAAATACTATTTTTCCATTACAAAGGGGTATAACATGTCGAAAAGTGG
Source organism: Moricandia arvensis (assembly GCA_905132765.1). Classification (NCBI taxonomy): domain Eukaryota; kingdom Viridiplantae; phylum Streptophyta; class Magnoliopsida; order Brassicales; family Brassicaceae; genus Moricandia; species Moricandia arvensis. The sequence continues at coordinate 1,801 of CAJHQP010003713.1, read as the reverse complement.
TATAAAAGATCAAAAGTCTTAGTAGGACAAATAAAAGTTGAAAGTATCTCATTTTTCTAATTTTCCCTTGAATAATTAAAGAATCACATATAGTTATAGGGCTAAGCAATTTTCTTACATCAAAAGGCTATTCTGTTACTCAAACTTGATGAGGTCTTGGTAACCAGACCGGAATAGAACAACCCGCTGTAACAAGCTCCCTATGTAAAGATCACACAATCTTAGCTAAAGAGTCTTTAATTCTATTTGTGCTCTTCGGATGTAAGTAATCTTGAAGTCCGAAAAACCATATCATCAATGTATTGATCGCTTCCATTTCTATTGCAAAGCTTGGCCAAGCCCGAGGCTCCTTTATCATCGTAATTAGATCCTTAAAATCTGTTCCAAAGCTCTGACATGCCAAATATTGTATCATGCTCTCCATTGCCAGCGCAATGCTTCAAATTCCGAATGTAAGGCAGTCTTTCGCCTTCGTAAGTTCTGCGTCCCCATAAAGTTCAATTTTTGCCATGGTATCCTTCCAGACCTAACCATACCCACTGGGACTGTGCTGCGGAAGTCCATGAAGCATCCACCATACAAATACTCTCAAGCTTATGACTTGGGGTTCCACATTACTATCCTCATGTGGAATGGGAATTACCATCTCATTTGCATTAAACTAGGCCTGACATTTGCTTTCCGACTACTGGACTAATTCCAAAGGATCTATGTCTATCTCCCTTAAACGTTTATCATTCTGAGCCTTCCAGATATACCAGGATATACACGGTACGGATCCCTACCGATTTCTGGCTCAACAGTATTGTCCTTCCTCCAGAAGAAGTAATCCCATACTTGGAAAATACTCGGTAGCGGAAAAGTGCTAGGGCTAGATGGTGTTTATGATATGGACCATCCTTGTAAAGCTGGAGGACATTCGAATATGGCATGAGTAACAGTTTCATCTGGTTCCCCACATCTTGGGAAACAGTTGTCACATCGCATATGACGGTGTGTGAGGTTTCTTGTTACAGGCACATGTCATGTTATTCATTGCCACAATAAGTTGACATATCTTCTGAGGTGTTTTTACTTTTCAGGCAAAGGCTTGGAGTTTGGTTATACTGGACTCTAGACCTCTTTCTCCTTTTCCTCCCTCATTAAGTTTTGAGGCGACGCAATATCATGATTTAACCATGTACTGGCCATTCTTAGTGTAATTCCAGCAGAATGAAATCACGTCGGTGCGTTGAGCTTATGGCCAAACTTCTTATGAGAGGAATATCCATGAAGGCAACATAATTCTTTAGTAATACAACATCCCATTCCTTTGATTTTTCATTAATGAGTTCACTAACTCTGATATTTGGTTGCACTACAGAAACCGTAGATCGAGCCCACCTTGCTGGTACAGTAGGAAACTAGGGGTCTTCCCAAAACCTTAACCTCATATAGAATGAATTTTTTTTTTTTCCTTCTAGCAACAAAATTGTGTGTGCCGCTGAAATACTTTCCATCACACAGGACGGGTTCTTGCAAAACTTATCCGCAAAGGCGAACTCATTTGTAGTATCTCCCCCTCAAAAAGGGCTAACCTTTATTAGTTATGTGGATTATTAGTTAATATATATTTAAATTACCGGTGTGGATACTGACACCCTTCAAATATTTACAGGGTGGCCTATCAATCAAGTGATCCAAAATTGAACTATTTTTTCATATGTTAAATTAAAATCTATTCCAACTATCGATGTAGAAACACTAAAAGTAGTATTCAAATTTGAACAGATTTGGGAAATTTTTGGGTACTTTTCGAAAC
>CAJHQP010003712.1:0-63810 GCA_905132765.1 Moricandia arvensis | reverse complement strand
CCACAACAAAAATACTATTTTCTTCTGTAAATACAAAGGTAAAAATAGTTGTATTAACAAATAGAAGTGAGTTGGAAAAAGTGTCTCTATAAAACAAAATTTGACGGTCAAAATGGTTAGACGCATTCTATATTATTCCAGTTTTATGTTAGTTTGAACAATCATTTCTCGTAGGTCAGGCAAAATATCAAAATCAGAAAACCAAGCTTGAATCTGATTCGAAATACATTACTAAATTCATAAAATTGAGTAATTACCTAAATAGATATAATCTTTTAATATTTAAAGAATATGAGCCAAACTAGAACCAAAATACTTTATGTACCAGAAGACATCCGAATCACAACTATATAAATAATATATTAATTATTTTAAATTTGATATTATAAATATCCAAACTACATGAAAATTTCCAAAATTTACTATAATATTAATAAGTAAATATTTGAAAATAGCCAAAATATTCAAAATATCAGAAATATTTGAAATGCTAGTTATCTACTCAAATATCCAAATCGAATCAAGTTTATTTTTATTTTAGATATTTAATTTTATATTATTCAAGCTGATATGTTATATATTTTATTTTATTTTGGAACTTTAAGGATTTTTAGATACATTTGGATTTTTAAAAATTTTACATAATTTAAATAGCTATTGGAAGGGGAAATTGTCGAGATACCACTTTCTTAATACCACTTTCTTATTAACACTTTTTATGTTTACTTTAATCATTTTTATCCTTATTTTTTAAGAAAAAAACAAACTTATAATCATTGAATTAATTAATTTAAAACTTAAAGTTTAGAATTGAGGTGTTAGGTAGGGTGGGGTAGAGTTTAGGAATGTAAAATTTAGGATTCTAATTAGTTTTAAAAAAAACTAATTAGAATGCAAAAATGAAAAGTGATACTAATAATGTGGTAAACATGAAAATTTCATTTTTGGAAGCTAAATTGAATCCACGATAATCAAAATCGATCTCAAACCAAAAATTTATAATTACTAAATGGAACTTAAATCTCTAGCATCAAAAATGTAAAACTAACCAAGACCTATTGGCCTAGTGGTAAAGGAATTCCAGCTGGAGTGCCCGTCCTGGGTTCAAGTCGCCTTGACCACCTTCCCGCCTATAACCGTGCGTGTCCGGATGGAAGGTCTCGTGGAGATTAGTTTTGGTTTACCGTCTGGGATTCCCAACGGTCAAAAAAAAATGTAAAACTCAAATTGACCCGAACGAACAACTACACGATCGCCTACTCCTAATTTTTCTGTTCTCAAACAATTCTTTTTATTTTCCTATTACCAAATTTACTAGTGTTAGTTATGGTGTAACATCGATTACATAGAAGATTAAAGTGATGATTGTTTTATTGGTTTTTAGTTTCTGATTTTTGATTTTTGGATTTTAGTTTTTGGTTTTTAGTTTTTGATTTTGCAGTAGGTTTTAGCTTTCTGAAAAACTTGATTGGTGATTTTAGATTTTGGTTTTTGTTTCCAAAGTAAAATAAAGCATTAACAAACAAACAAAAAAATATGAAAAATTCCTATTGTCACTAAAAATAAATAATTTTATATTAAATTTTATTTTAAATAAAACAAATGTTATAAAATAAAAACTCCTAGCTACATGTATAATTACATTTAATTTTTTATCGATAGGAAATAGATAACTAGTTAATCTTTTTTAGAAAAAAACTCAATAAAATTTAATGTTTTAAAATTATATATGGTAAGAAAGAATAAAAAATTGATTTTCAATTAAAAAATAAACATCAATATCTGGACTTTTATAAGTATATTTAATTGTAGACAGTGAATAATCACTAAAAAATAAAATTATATTTCTGAATTTTTTATTTTTTCCTCTAAAATTTTGATTTTAAAAATTTGATTACTGATTTATTTTATTTTTTCTATTATTTAAAAAAAATAACGTATAATCTTTTTAAAACAAACTTATAATTACTAAAAATTATATTAAAATTTTAAATTAAATAACACAAATATATTATTAACAAAACATGCAAACTTTATATAAAAGTAAATTTAAATAATTAATTTAATTTAATGAATTTTTTTTAAAAAAAATCGTAATATAAATGTTTTTGTATTATATATGTTCAACAAATTATTCTTACTAACACTTATTTGTTTACACTAGTTAGCATTTTTCCTTAGTTATTCCTATATTGGTGTATAAATGTAATAAAATTCAAATTAACAAAAAAAAAATGCAACGTAAGATGAAAAACCAAGAAAAGTTGGATTTTGGTTTTTCTTTAGAAGATGGCAGTTATTTTAAAAACAGTTTCCCTAAAATATAGGGAATCTATTTTATAAACAATCAACCTCTAACTTAGGAGTGTCAAAATGGGTTATAATTAATGGATTGACCCAAACCAAACCAACTCATGGTTTTAATGGGTTAACAATTTGGATATTAGTGGGTTTATGGTTTTTATGGGTTAATGGATTTACTGAGTTGGATCAATATTGGTTTGAATTTAAATGGTTTGATGGATTATCCAATCCAGCCCATTTTCTCGCATAATCTTCTAATTTCTTGTGATCTCTCTCTTTTTCCTCTTTTTCTCTCACGATACTCTCTTTGAACTCTCTTTTTCGATCTATCTTCAATACATACACCATTGATGACAATCACATTGTATCGTCATCTATCTTTCTTCAATTTGGGTTTTTTTGGTAATCGATTTTGCTTATTTGTGAATGATTGAAATGTATTTTCTGGGTTTGATTTGATTGTGTTTAGAAATGAATCTGTCGATGATTTTTACTCGTTAGTTTACAAGTGATTCCCTTAGCTTCCAATACACAGTTATGAGGGTTTCTATCTTATGGTTTGTATTTGAGTTTTTGAGTAGCAATGTCGTGACGTTGATATCTCGAGTCTCAGTGATGTCGGCTGTATATGAATTGTATTGGGTTATATTTTTTCATTTCTTTGGTTAGTTTCTTGTATTGGGTTTTGTTCTTATCTTCTTGTCTATCCCATTCTGTAACTTGATTGTATTGGGTTACTGTTGTGGGTTTGTATATCTTTGAATCTGTTTTTTCATTGTGTTTTGTATGTTGGGTCTGTTTTTATCGTTTTCAGAGAAAGCTCTGAACTATTCTCACTTAGCAAGATTTAAAGACAGTTTCATGTTCTATACATTCATGAACCATATCTCTTGTTGCTTGTTCTACCTCACTTGCTTGATGTCATTCTCGTATATGTTTACATTGCAAGGATGGTTCACCAAATAATTAATTGAAAAGGCTTGTTTGGTCTACAGGTTTTGGATATGGAAATAGTGCTCTTCGCAAAATTGACCCAAGACAATTGAGTGGTAGTTCCACTCAGGTTAGTATCTTCTCTTGGACTGGCAATTTCATGTCTGTATTTAATTTATTAACATTGAAAAAACCCACTACAGAAGCATGATGTATTGTCATAACAAGTAGTTTCTAAATTTCGAGTGTTACTGAATTGTATTGCAAATTAGTCTTAACTGGGAGTTTTTGGCAGACATATGACCATCATAGAAAGGAAGATTATGCTGTGACAGAAGTCTCAGAAGAAGCTAGGAGAAGAGACGCAATGTCATTTATGTGCTACTAATTTCCATCTTTTAGAACTACAGAAGGAGACGTTGATTCAAAATGTTGTTGTTATTCTCCTCTTTTATAGTTAAGAGTTATAAAACTTATGCACGACAATTTCTAAAATTGGTGATTCATTCATTATTTTCAATATTTATGTTTTTACAGAAAATTTTATTATAAAGTCAGGCAAGAACAATGCAATGGACATATTCACATAATGTTACTTTTGATGAAATACTTTGTTTTAATTTTATGGTTTTTTAATTTCATTAGTCTTATTGTTACTTTTAAATTTGCATAACCATATACATATTTTAGATAATGTTAATGATATTATCATTTGGAAATTTACATAATAACATAGTTATTTCAATTAATTTCTAGTATTAATAATATATAAGAATGGGTCAACTCATTAAAACCATTAATCCATTAATTTAAATGAGTTATGGATTGACTCAATCCATTAAGTTAATGGATTGGATTTATCCATAATCCATAAATGAATTGGTTCATCTGGATATGGTTTGGTTTGGATTATCCATTTTGACACCTCTACTCTGACTATACATTTATAAACAACATAGGACAGAAAACACAGAGTTTGTAAGTCACAAATATGTTAAATCTAACATTTTCACTCAGAAATTGAAAAAAGACTACGTAATATTATACCTTTTCCACGCTAGTCTGAACACTGAAATCAGAAACCTATCAATTGACATATTTAGATATCAGTACAGTTAAACCTCATTGACATGAACATTTTTAACATGTTTTTTAGTTGGCTCAAAGACTCTGCCAATAGAATATAAGAAGCGAAAAGATAAAAAATAGTAAATCAATATACTAAAATTCGGAAAAAGCTAGAATCAATTCAAACACATAACATGATCTTAGAGATTCATGATCTAGAGATTCATGATCTAGAGATTCATGAACTCTCAAATTTCATACAGATTTTACGGTACCATTTATTATATGTTCACTCATATGGGTTTCTGAATTTCTTCAAGAGATCTGGAATATCGTAGCCCAGCATATCATCCACTGCTTGAATCATCTTAGGCTTCAGTTTCTCGAATTTTTCAATGTTATATCCTCCCAATACTTCTCTGAAATGCTCCACACTTGGAAAATCTCCTGCTGGGAGATGATACTCTTGTTGCACCTGTTTCATATTTTTTAAAATTGGTTGACTCAACTTTCAACAAGTTAAAACAACATCTACTACAATTAATCTATAGTTTGAACCTTGAATGATACTAACCTTTTCAAATTCTTGTTGAAGATTATCCATGAGACGCTGCTGAGCTTTGGATTTTCCCATCATTGCTGGCATTTCTTTCTTCAGATGGCTCATTATGTAAGCATTGATCTTTGCAGCTCGAGCTCTCTTCACAAACTCATTAATCTGAAAATCAATAAAAGAGAATTTGTTAATCTGCTAAATAAAACTCGTCCATGTTTTCTTCTTTGTGAATAAATCTTTGTTTGTAACTAGTTGAAATCATACCTTTCTGTCACATGCTTTCTTAGGTATGGTCATCAAGTCTGTTATTAGATCGTTCTGCTCTTTCTCAAAGAGTTCTTTACCAATCGGTCCAACTATAGCTTCATTTATGGGTTTGTCATTGAAGGATCTGCACAAAAGTTAAAAGCAATAGCAAATGAATTTAGTGTGTAGCCAAATAAAATCAAACAAATGATTCAGGTTGTATCCAAAAGCATACCCAATGTAGACACGTACGACCTCTGGTGTGTTCAGAACTTTACCAAGGGACCACATCAGAGCTCCATACACTCGCATTAGCTTATTAAACAAAGTATTTAGATTAGCTCAACAAGTAATAGTTAAATTTTCTGAATGTAATAAATGAATAGGAAGGACACGAATATTTACTTGTTGAGTATCAACTTGGTCAGCTTTGTTTAAGACCACACGTATCTTGTCTTCGTTACCACGTAAAGATGTTATGACGCGCTTGAATTCATCGCTGATGTCGAGCTTGTGGGGATCGAAAAGAAGCAGAATCATGTCACATTTAGATGCAAACCATGAGATAACACCGGTGAAGTCATAGCTTCTTTGCATCCTTTGTTTCTCTCCTGACAGAACTCCGGGAGTGTCTACAAGAGTGATCTGGTCCAAGAGCTACACATGCAAAAGACAAACCTCATATAAACCAACAGAAGAAGCGATCAAAAAGAGATAGAAGGTAAGGAGATGCTTAAAAACTCACAGGATGAGGCATCTGAGAACACTCAAACTTTGATAGGAAAGCACCTCCAAAACTTGTTAACCCATTAAATGGCATGTCAGCTTGAACAGCCATGGTGTTTCCAGGTATGGTCCGTTCATCTGGTCCGCTCTATAAGAAAATTAATCCATAAGCTTTATCTGAACCTAAAGTAAGTAGCATTCATTCTACTACAATCAAATCAAGCCATGTCCACATACCATTGCAACCACAAATCTATCTGTTGTTGGCTCTGGACCAATGTGAGCTCCTGATAACAAGCAGAAAGCGGTGAGATCAGATAGATGACTAAAAAGTATTTATATATTAGCTAGAAACGGAGCAATTTACCTGGATATTCACATCCCAGCAAATGTTTTATAAATGTTGTCTTCCCGGTGGAATATTGACCCAAAAGCATGACCATGGGTTTGGCATCAAAATCACTATTGGTCTGCATATATTAAAAGAACAAACTTGAGTTTCATGTCCCATGGTGTTACATAGTATATAAGTGCTGTAACTCTTAACAGAGAAACGAGATAAAACAAAGCCCCACAACGGATATAAGTTCACTCACCAGCACTGGAGATGCAAAATCATTGAAACGATATGTGACTTCCAAAGGCTTTAGCTTTTCAGCGTACAATCTTTTCAACCCATCAACGATTGTCACCACATTTACTTGTGGCTGCACATGAAAAATTTCAGAATACTTGTTAGACCACACGACAACTTAACTGAAAGATTGGCATTTGCAGCAATAAACCAAGTACTAGCAAACCTTTGTAACAGATTTTGACTTGAACCAGGAAGCTTTTTCCTTGACTACTTGTGGCTGAGTAACTACTGCAAGTTAAGCGAGCAAACCAATAACTTTCACATAACCAAAACAAAACAGTCATGAATGAGAAAATATTGCAACAAAGGACAATGTTGTTTTACCATTGTCTTCGTCATCAGCATATGCTTTTGATGCTTTCTGTTTCTGTAAGCAAACATGTAAAGATAAAGTACTACATTAGGAAAAGCAAACCATGTAAAGATTTTGAAAACAAAAATGAGATAAGAATGAGCCTTACAGATACCACGTTCTCCAATCCTTCCAACACTGGGAGTTCCACACTCATCATATCAACTACAATAAAAAGGATACACATTAACCACAGAAGATCCTTATACTCTCTTCGACCATAAAGCTCTCACTTGATTTCAATATTGTTCACTTACCAGAACCTTTCAGAAGATCTGAAGTAATTTCATGTCCTTCTTGTGCCAATGTGACGAGCTAAAAAGTATGATCAAATCAGTAAGACTCTCATGTAACATAACAACGTTAATAAGTATGTATGTAACTGACACAATCATAGATACATACCTTCATCGCAGTGATGAACTCCGCCAAACCTAGAAACCCCTGCCGTTTCGAATCCGCAACCGCCCAAACCTCAAAACAAAACGCAATCGATTCAAATCAGCCCTAGATTCTCCGCGATTCATGAAATCAATCTTGAATACTACACTAAATCGTCGATTCAGTAATGAGTACAAACCTGTTTGAGTTCTTGGCGAGAAAGCTTTGACATGGCGAAGAACTTGGTAGCATCGTTCCCAGAAACACGTCCATCTCCATCTGAATCAAAACGAAAACAATCAGAACGGAATCATCTAAGAGAGAGTAGCTAGTAGTAGAGAGGATAAAAACACTGAAACCTGAATCGGCGATGTTGAACCATTCCTTGTAGATCTTCTGGTGCTCTTTCAAACAAGTACCGGTCGAAATCGCCGACGAAGTCTCCATCGATGAGAGATTGGTTTTTTGAAATTTGAAAATGGAGACTGAGTAGTTGAGAGAGACGGAGAGCGTTGAGAAGAGAGAGATATTTTCCAAAAGGGGGATTTTAACTGGTTTGGCGCTTGTCCAGGGGAAACATTATTTGTGACAACGACGTCGTTTTTGTGCAGTTAATTGAGTGGACGACACGCTGTGTGTATCACTTTGAGTTTAAAACACCGTGAAGTTGGGTTTTATTTGCTGATTCAGTTGATTGACTGGACGACACGCTGTGTATCACTTTCAGTTCAAAACAACGTGAAGTTGGGGTTTTATGTGCTGATGAACGAGGGTTTTTGTCCCAACAAACAAGCACGGCTGTGATTTGATATGCGAAAACTCGTCACGTGTCATGTTCGTCAATGAATTTGAAAACTTGAATAAAACCGCCGCTTTGCAAAACTACAGCTGTGGTCATTCGATAGTTTTGGTTTTTTTGTCAAAATTTATGGAGATAATGACCAAAATGCACCCAAAAATTTTTTTTGTACCCAAAATAACATTTTAAAAAAATGATTTCAAAAGAACATCTCATAAATCTAAATTTTGTCATTGGATAACTAATCTAGACCTATGTGATGAAATTTTGGAGGTGATGGTTAAAATTTTAAAAAGTTAAAAAAATATTAAAATTTTAAATAAAAGAAAAAAATCTATGTTGTTTTTTTTAAAGAATATTTTGTGACAAAATCTTTAAAAAAATTATTTGAGAGATTTGTCTAAATTTATTTATAATTTTAACTTCTAATCTTTTAATTTAAAATCTTATTTTTATCTCTATTGATAAGTCATAGTAGGACCATTTAATGAATTACATAATATAATATATTTAAGTATTTACATTAGTCAATAAAATATATAATATTTTTTAGAGAATCTTAATAATTAATAAAGAACTTAACAATAAATCAATTTAACTATAAACTTATTATTAGTTATAACAAAATCCAAAATCTATCGAAAAAGATCTAACACAATCTTACTAAAAATTTTAAGTATTTTTATAAAATAATACATTAATTAATTCTGAAATTAATAATATACTACTATAGTTTAATGTTAATTAAATGTTATTATAAAAAAATTCTAAGATCTTTTCTAAAATTTTATAATTATAGTATTTATTATATTAAAATATAAATGTTATATGACTTAAATTTGAAAAATTAATTAATTTAGTAAATTGACCTATTTTATTTTTTATGTTTTCATTTAAATAAATTATCATCTAATATATTAAAACAGATTCCTATTTAATAATTACCTTGGCATATTTTTTTGGACTTATTGAAAAATGTTGTGATTTATCTATTAACTAACATCTTTATTATTAAAAATCAAGTACAAAATTGAAATGTTTGGAAACATAGATAGTACACTAAATGAAAAATGTTTGGAAACACGGATAGCAGATTAAATATTTTCTTCTATTTACACATTTAGTCATCTCATCTCTTTCTTATTTACAGATTCTTCCAATATCACTTAAAATAATATATTTAAATTAATTTATTTCAATGGGTTGTTATTTCTTTGTCGTAAAAAAAATCTCGAAATATATAGTGTATGTTATATAAAACTATCTATAAATATAATATTAATTTATTTATTTTGGTAAAATATAAAAGAATCTAACAAAATTTTACTTAAAAATTTAAATATTTTTATAAAATTATACATTAATAAATTTCGTGATTAGTAATATAATATTATTATAAATTAATTTAACTAAGTTTATATTATAAAACAGGAAAATAAAATTCTACACTACTTTTTTAATAAATTCTATAAATATATTTTCTATTATAAAAAAATAGCAGTGTTATATTAGTTAAATATGGTAAAATTATATTAAATAGGTAAATTAACAAATTTTAAAATTTTATCTACTATTAACAAATAGTAATTAGACCATTTCAAAAATTAGTTAATATGAAATATTTAATTATTTAAATTAATAATAAATCAACTAAAATTTGAATTTTATTTTTTAATTATAACACAATCTATTGAGAAAGAATCTAACAAAATCTTACTTAAGAATTTAAATATTTTTTTTTAAAATAATACATTAAATTTCGTAATTAGTTATATAATATTATTATAAATTAATGTTAACTAAAATTTTATTATAAACAAGAAAATAAAAATTCTACTATTTCTTATAAATTCTATAAATAAACTCTGGATTATATGAAAATAGAAATGTTACATGAATTAAATATGATAAAATTATATTAAATAAGTAAATTAACAAATTTTAAATTCAAAAGTTTTTCATATAAATAAATCATCATTCATCATTAAAATAGGCTAAAATACATAAAATGTATAATAGCTTTATACAAAATAAATGTATTTACATATGTTAAACTTATATATCTACAATTTTTTATTTATATTAAAACTGTCAATAATATATTGTTTAAAATGTTTGTATACAAAAATATAATAATATATAATAAACTTTAATTCATATACTATTTTTTTTTTCAAGTCAATAGAAAACTATGGTATTTTAGCAGCTCACTTAAAATATTAATGACAAATCAAATTTTAATTTTAAATTTATTTCTTTTAATTATAAAAAATATGTTGGGAATTTTCTTTTAAATAGTACCAAAATTCAAATATCTAATGTATAAAATAATAGATTAGATGTAGTAACAAAAAAATTCAAAATTAATTTGATGTTCCAAACTCAAAAATAGTTGTGTAATTTTCTAGAGTTTTTTTGACAAATATAAAATTTGAAAATAAATATTTACACTCAAAATAATAACATTGCAAATTCTAGAAAAGATAAAATCGTGGATAATAAAGAATAAAGTTTTGAAATGCAACACGAAAAAAACTATTTGAATATGCTGTAAAAATTAAAGCAATGAAGTCTTAATTTTTAAAAATAAAATTTAATATCATAACATCCAAAATATCATATATCAATAAATTTTAATAAAATAATATGATAGATACTACTATGTATAAAATTTACTAAAAATAGGTCTATATTATTTAAACAAAATAGTGTTTTTACTTATAAATTCCGTAAAACACTAAAATGATATATGTTAAAGTATATTTTCTTATACATATTAAATAAATTTCTTTTAAGTAATATAAATAAATAAAATTTAAAATATATTATATGCAAAATGTATAAATTATAGAAAAAACATATTTTGAAAGAGATTCTTTATTTGATTATTTCATATGGTTATTTTATTGTATTTCAACTCAAAAATATATTAGTAAGTAATAAAAATTAATAACAAATTAAAATATTTTAAACAAATCACTATATATTAATAATTTTGAGGAAGAAATATAAAAACAATTATAGAGTTACACAATGTATAGCACTAAATTAAAAATTATATAATTAAAATATTTTTAATAATATCAAATACATTTATAAAATAGAAAAATATCAGCACGGACGTGCGGTTAAAATCTAGTTCGCTATTAAAACGTGTTAAAATTTGTAAACTATGTAATATTTTATATTAGGTAAAAGTATTAACATATATTAAACTTTTATATTTAAAATTATATACCTTTAAAAATATATTTTAAAGAAAATTTACTATTTGATTATTTCAGAAGATGAATTTATTGTACCGAACTCAAAGTGTAATAACAAGTAATAAAACACTAAAATATATAAATAAAATCACTATATATTGTAATAAAAAACTTCAACAAAAAGATTAAAGAGTTACATAATATATAATACGGACATGCGGATTAAATTCTAGCATTTATTAAAATATAGTAATCACAACAACTTTTATGTGTGATATTTAAGTTAAATCGTCCCCTACAACTTTTATTAACTATATTTCTATATCTATCTAATAATATTTCTCAACAATAAAAATTTCATGTTATTTACTCCACTCTCATGTATAGATAAATTATACAGAATGATGTTATTATTTAATCAGTTTATACATCATACATGTATCAATATTTATATAGTTAACATGTAAACATATCACTATTTATATGTTAACATGTAAACATATCACTATTTATATGTTAACATACATATATGTAGTGATAAATATCTAATTTATCTAATACAAGACACATAGTTAATAATATACTCGTATTATAATAAATTGGTTTTGATTTATCTATGTTATAGTGTATATGAAAATTGCATTTTAAGCGCAAATATACATATGTACAAATATCATCCAGACCTATTTAATTTTTTTTTTTTGCTGACAAAAAAATATCATAAACCAATGAATAAGACCTAAAAAATATTACGTATACCGCAAGTAATCTCCAATATGATTTTAGTGGTTTCAACAAATTGCGAGAAGATGACGCGAAACCAGAATCATACACTCCCTGGAAAATTCATGACCATACATATAAAAGAATATCAGTTTTACACAATCAACAAACATGAGCTGTATATATACAACATATATAACTCACAAAGATCAAACATTGATAAACATTCATATATTACATCCACTGACAATCTACAAAACATATCCTGTGATAATCGCCAGTGTGGAAAAACCCATCTCTGCCACTAATCATGTGGTGTGTTGTAGAGAAACCAAGACACTGGTTTCGTTTTCATGTTATGTTCACTGCAAAAAAATCAAAACCATGAAGAAAGAATGTTTTCAGTTATGTCGAAACAATGGAAAGTGATGTAATGAGGATACGAATATAGTTTTCAGTTATGTCGAAACAATGGAAAGTGATGTAATGAGGATACGAATATAAGTACAAACATGTATATTACCGATTAACTTTTTGAGCAGCCATAGAAGAAGAGCAAGCTCAATACTAAAGATCATACGCAGCCATGTTTTATCCACCAAGAATCCGTAAACCGTGATCCCAGCTTTGTTGTTCTCTAGATATGTCACTATAAAAGAAGAAACCAAAATCGTTAAGAGGGTGAAAACAATTTCATTGCAAATCATACTTTCTTTACCTAGAGCCTGACGTTTCTGGAAAGAAATGGCGCGGGCATAGATTGGATGTATTGTGGTATTGTCAAGATCACTATCTCCTTCTTCATCGTCATCATCATCATCAGATGATCGACTAACATCACGACGACGTGACAAAATCTGGAAATGCTGTCTGGATGTTGGATATTTAGGAGTTTCTCCATTATCAGGCTCATCAAACGTGTCTAGACTGGCGCAGACGTTCCATTTAGTGGCGATGCTGGTCAGAGATTGAGCTTTGTGGGTCATCTGTGTTGCACTTTTCAAGCATATGAATATCCCTGACACCAAACTTATGGAACATAACTGTCAAACAAAAAACAGAAACAAGAGAATGTTTCAAAGATTCACCTTTGCTTTTGTTTTAAGACAAAACTCGACTAAGCATGTAATTGACAAGGACAGAGACATGGACCAAGATAATGTCTCAAAGTTTCCACCTTTTAAGTTTAAGACAAAAATAGACTAAGCATGTACTGACAAGAACAGAGACACTGAACAAGATAAATGTTTCAAAGTTTTCATCTGTGACTTAAGTTTAAGACAAAACTCGTTTAAGCATATATTCTAACAAGATCAAAGACACTGATCAAGAGAATGCTTCAAAGATTTCACCTATGACTTTAGTTTAAGACAAAGGCAACTAATCATGAACTGACAAGAACAGAGACATTGATCAAGACAATGTTTCAAAGATTCCACCTTTGCTTTTAGTTTAAGACAAAACTCGATTAAGCATGTAATGACAAGAACAAAAGATTGAACATTTCTGCGAAATTCTTACCGCGAGTTCGCCAACTTCGTAGATATGAAATGGAACACTAGCTCTTATGGTAGTAAGCAACGCCATGAACTGAGTCGCAGTGACGAAAAACAACGACAACACTATGAACCTCCTGAAACGGTGACTAACAATCTTCAGCTCCCTACGTATCTTCAAATGCTCAGCGAGCGTGGAGGTGAAGTCAGTGATCTCAGAGGCGAAGCAGCGAGCGAACTCATCGAGACGAAGGATCTGGAGGTGGCAGACGACTTGGTAGACGAGACAAGCGATGATGAAGAGTGATGTACGGTAGAGCCAAGAGGAGAGCTGGAGTGTGCATGCTAACAAGTGGCTCAACGTTGGGTTGATTAGGTAAGGTATCTGGTTCGAGCCTGAAGCGTACCACCAGATGCGATAGATGGCTTGAAGTGTTAGTGATGGGAGGACGAAGATGGCCAGTGGCTTCATTGATCTCTGCAACAAGAAAACAGAGGAGAGACGTTAAAACATTTTGCTTCGTTTCCGAACCTAACTTTTTGCTTGGCTGCGGAAATTAGGCATGGCAAAGAAACCGAACCGGTATTCGGAGTGGAACCAAACCGAAATTGACCGGTCGAATCGATTTCAAATTTAGACGATCGACCTGGCGGAATAGATTAGAACCAACCCGAAATGGACATTAAAACGTTTTGCTTCGTTTCCGAACCTAACATTTTGCTTTCTTTCCGGAAACTAGCCGTCACATAAAACCGGAACCGACCCAAAATATATCGGTTTAGATTGATTTTGGATTCAGACTATTTCCAACGGTTCTTGAGATCGAGAACCGCATGTATCAATTCGATTCGGTTCCAGTTTCTATCCAAAACTGATCGGTTACCCGGTTACACCAAAATCGATTTTAAAAATACGCATTTCAACACATTACAGTTCGAACTCGGGATTAGAAGGCGAATACCATTTAAAACTTACTTGTAATTACTTTTACACAATATGAATATAAAAAGATTTGGATACTAAACAATTCTAAAATTACAAAACCAAACCAATAAGAATCAACCCAAACACGAACCGAATTACTCTCGGTTTCATAAACAAAATAATATTAACCCGATAGATTCAGAATCGATCCGTTTTATCTTTATCCGAACCAAAAAAATCCAAATGCTCGAACCTAGAAAAAGTTACCTGGATTTCTGCTTCGTACCCGAACCTAACTTTATCGCTGACGTCACTGAGTTTATGGAGGAACAAGAACTTGCGGATACCGTATCTCTTACACCAAGCCGAGAGGCTAACGAACGAGATTCCCGCAAAGATCGACAGAGAAAGCTGCACCAACGCGTCGTAGGGACGGTGGAGTTTAAAATCGCAATCTGTGCAGATCAGCACGAAGTGTGAGATCATTGGAACGATGACGGCGAGGAGGAAGAAGAGGGACCACGAGATCAGAGTTTTGACGCGGCTCGACTGGTCGAACCAGAGGAGGAGTCGAGGGAATGAGAATTTGGTCGCCGGAGATTCCGGCGGGTTGTGGATCGGGTCGGGTCGTTTCGATGATTCTTCCATCGGGTTGAGGGTAGTTTCGGGATTTGGATAAATCGAATCAGAGGCGGAGACTAAGCTATGTAACACTTTGGTTTCTCGATTTTATAAGACATCTGTAAGTTTTCTTTCAGTTTTGTCGTATTAAAATTAAAATAACATTTAATAAAAAAAAAATGGCCGTTGAATTTATAAATAATACTGTAAAATATAATAGTTTGTCATGTCTATCACGTTTTGACTCTCTTCACCATGTGTCCTGCGCTTGTATGTGCCATATGTAGCCAACCGATTATACAATGATTGATTGATTTATTACCGTATTTTAAGCATCTAACTAGTGTTGACATTTTATTAGGGGATCTCCACGCAAGCAGCCCCGGCTCTTACCCATGGCAACATAGGCATTTGCTATGGGTTTATAGGTCCATAAAAAAATTTGTGTTGTTTTATGGGTCTATTCCAATCCATTAAATTATCATAAAGTCCATTACTAATCAAACCTAATTCACTACCATAGACAAAACGTAAAAAAAATGTATTCTCACCTTTTCCAATTTTTTCCCATTGACAAAAAAGCTCTGGAACCAAAGTCAAGCAGTGC
Source organism: Moricandia arvensis (assembly GCA_905132765.1). Lineage (NCBI taxonomy): Eukaryota > Viridiplantae > Streptophyta > Magnoliopsida > Brassicales > Brassicaceae > Moricandia > Moricandia arvensis. The sequence goes on along the minus strand of CAJHQP010003712.1, from coordinate 48,230 downwards.
CGTTAACAACGCAAATCACAAAGACACAAACCAAAAGTCTTATTCTATTCATAGATCTGTTAGTGAAATCTTTTTTCTTAGAGGTATGTTTAATCAATTATATTTTTTTTTTGTTTATTGTTTTAGATTTTTATTTTATAACTATTTCTGAATTTATTTTTTATGCAGTTATAAAAATTTTGTTGGTGGATCTCGTTAAGTACATCAAATTCAGATGACTTTGTTCTTTTATTTAAAAAGAGATGGTGTCCGGAAATGAGCAAAAAAAAAGAAAACTTGATGAACAATTTGTAGAACCTCAAAGAGGGGCTTTAGATAAGTTTATTAAGAAAAAACACAAATAGTGAGAGTTTTAGAACAGAAACTAATGTTGAGTCTCATGAAAAAGAGTCAAATCCATCTAATTTTGAAAATATTAACATTGATGAGCCACCAATTCTTCCTTTTGATATCTATGATCCTAGAAATTGGAATAATCTTGATAGTAAAACAAGAGATTTGTTGATTGAAAAAGAACCAAAAAGAGACATGAATCTTGAATTTCCCATAGATGAAAAAACAAAAACAAAAACTCATTTTGCATATAGGCATTATTTTAGAAAGTTGTGTAATGGGGAGACACTTGATAGAAAATGGTTAATTTACTCAAATCATGTTGATAAAGTTTACTGTTTTGTTGTAAGTTGTTTAAATCTCATGGAAACATAAGTTTATTAGCAAATGAAGGATTAAGAGATTGGAAACGTATTGGTGATAGACTAAAAGGTCATGAAAAAAGTGAGGAGCATATGGCTAACATGAGAACTTAGAATGAAGTCAAAGTTAGATTTCAAAATAGCTTGACAATTGATAAAGAACTTCAACAATAAATTGCAAAATAAAAAGAACGATGGAGACAAGTTTTATATAGAATAATTGTTGTAGTGAAATGTCTTTCAAAAAGAAATTTAGCATTTCGAGGATCGAATGAGAAACCTTACCAAGATAGTAATAGTAATTTTTTGGGAATGATTGAAATGATTGCTGAATTTGATGTGATTATGCAAAATCATATAAGACGCATCCAAACTCATGAGGTACATCACCATTATCTCAGTCATAACATTCAAAACGAGCTAATTTTTCTTCTCGCATATAAGGTCAGATTTTCTATCACAAGTGTTATTAAAGAAGCAAAATATTTTTCTGTTATCCTTGATTGTACACCAGACGTGAGTCATCAAGAGCAAATGAGTATAATTGTACGTTGTGTGAATATGTCAAATAAAAATATTAGAATAGAAGAGTATTTTTTAGAGTTTCTTAAGGTAGATGTTACATCGGGACTAGGCCTCTTTAATGAATTACAAAGTGCTTTTAAGTCTCTTGATCTTGATATTAAAAATGTGAGGGGACAAGGTTATGATAATGGTTCTAATATGAAAGGAAAACACCAAGGAGTTCAAAAACGATTGCTTGAAATTAATTCAAAAGCATTGTTTATGCCATGTGTTTGTCATAGTTTAAATCTTGTTGTTAGTGACATGACACATTCTTGTGTGAAAACTATTTCTTTTTTTGGGATTGTGCAACGTATATACACTGTATTTTCGAGCTCTACAAAAAGATGGAATATTTTAGAGAGAATGACTCATATAGTACAAAAAGTTGGAATATTACTAGAATAGCATACATTTTCTAAAAATTACTAGAATGTTTTTTTGACCCTAGTAAATTACAATAAACACCCTTCCTTAGCTTTCCTATAATTTTAATTAAGAATGTCATGTCAGCAAACCGTATTCCACGTCACTTTAACCGTATTCCAGCTCACCTTATACGTATTCCATGTCATTAATTTTTTTTTTCACTTACCAATACATTCATTAATTTGTTCAAAACAAGAAAAAAAAAACCGAACTCTCCACTTCCTCTTCCGAAGTCAAATTCTTCAAACCCTAGAGAGAGTTTTTCATTGTGTCGCATTCGAGTCTAGCATTTTCTCCGAAAACGGTCGAGAAGAAATACGGTCATCGTCTTCTCGGAAATCGTCTACTCCGAAATCGTCCTCTCCGAAAAAGTCTTCTCCGCAAAAGTCTTCTCTGGTAAGTTTCTACTGAGTTTGATCTATACTGTGATTGAGTTTGATATATGTTGCGACTGAGTTTGATTTAAGTTGTGACTGAGTGTGATTTTATGTTGACATTGTTGTTTATTATCTGAAATTCTCAAACTGTCTATCCCAATATCGTCTTCGCCAAAATCGTCTTCTCCGCAAGCGTTTCTACGAAATCTTCTTCGCTGCAATCGCCCAAAATCATCCTCTCTGCTGAGTTTTTCGAGTTCCTGGCTGAGTTTTATTTATGTTGTGGCTGAGTTACTTTTCTTTTACAACTGAGTTATATATGCAGTTGTGGCTGAGTTACTTCATGCGAATCTCCAAAAACCTAGGTATAAGAAATGTGCATTCTGAGGAGAAAAAGCAAATACATTTTAAAAACACCCAAATTGACAATTGTGGGGTGTATTTATTTAAGTTTATTTGTGATTTGATACCCATATTTCGATAATCTTTTTTTTCCAGATATGAGTGAAAGAGAAGCTTGAACAAGAAGATAATGGAGGAGAAATAAAGAAGTGATGGATTTGGCAAAGACGAGGCAGAGGAGTTCAGTGAAGCTTGGAGACATGGAGGAGTTATCACCGGAATGGTGCAGCAAACCTGTATTTTCTTGTTTTTCTGTAGAAAACATACTCAACCGTGTATTTTATTTTTGACTTATGCTACGTTTATACAACTTAGCTGTGTCGTTTATATATCTCAGCCATGTCCTTTAAATAACTCAGCCATACCTCAAACATATCATAAAATCAGAAATGTTTATATAACTCAGCCGTGTCGTTTTGATAACTTAGTTGTGTCGTTTATATAACTCAGTCATACTTCAAACATACCCTAAAATCAAAAATTTGAATTCAAGTACTTTAAATGGTTATATTGAAGATCCTCTTATCAATATCAAGTGAATATAAATCAACTAAAATGTGTATAGTTTCTTGAATTTTCAAGTTGAGACTTTAACTTGATCTTGAGATATATGTTCTCTTACAATTACTATACAATTCTTACTCACAAGATTCTAACTTTAATCATTTCTTAAATCTAAACCTCAAATCCTAAATCATAGAACTATAAACTTATAAAAATTATAAAGATTATCTTTTGAACATTAAATCTGATATTTTTATTATTTAAATTTATTATTATTTAAAGTTTAAGGTTTTGGTTTAGAGTTTAGGTTTATAGTTTAGAGTTAAATTTAAATTTTAATCATTTTAAAAATTTAATCTCTAATCCTTAAATATTTCATTTTAAATCTTGATTTAAATCCGTAAATATATTTTAAAATTTAAGTTATTTTAAAATCAAATTGAAAAAACTAAAATTACAATTTATATTGATTTTTTCATAACCATTGATTGATTTTAATCTAAGGGTTCAAAATTATCATTTTGTCTATCCTCAACCTTCTTTCTCATTGGTTAATCTTTTTTTTTCAAGGATCACAATTAATGGCCATTGATTAAATAAAATCTAAAGGCCAAAAATTATTCTCTTTTTTTCTTACAGTTGATAGGACTTAGCCTCTTCATCTCTCTCTCTCTTTGACATTTCTTCTTCTGCAAAACCGAGGAATCCGATGAGGCAGGGAGCAGTAGGATGTCGGATCACCATACAAGACACTGGAGGAGACAAAGCTTCTTCTCTAACCGACCACCATCAAAGACGAAGGCAAAACAAATTACACTTGACGACTGACTTATAGGAACGTTACGGCTGACTTATAATCATGGTTCGAACCGACCACCATCGAAGACGAAGACTACTTGAGTAGATCTGTCTCAGATTTTTTATTTTTTAGATCTATGTTGTTTGTGAGAGTGATATGTCTCTTGATTCCTAATATATAGACTCGTCTTTTTACTTTCTCTTTCGGTTTCTAAATTCAATTTAAGTTTGGATGATGAATCTTGAGTCTGTTATAAGTTTTTTTGGTCGACATGGTTAAAACAAACTTGTATTATAACCACAACTCAACATTTGATTATAGAAAAAACCCTAAACCATGAATTAAAAGTCAGCCATAATGTTCCTATAAGCCAGCCATCAAGTATAATTTGTTTCGCGACGTTCTGTATTTTGGGCGGGGAAAAAATCATTTTTCCCGCCCAAAATATGAGACGTCGCGAAACAAATTACACTTGACGGCTGACTTATAGGAACGTTACGATTGACTTATAATCATGGTTTGTAACCGACCACCATCGAAGACGAAGACTACTGAAATAGATCTGTCTCAGATTCTTGATTTTTTAGATCTATATTGTTTATGAGAGTGATATATCTCTTGATTACTAATATATAGACTCGTCTTTTTATTTTCTCTTTCGGTTTCTAAATTCAATTTAAGTTTGGATGATGAATCTTGAGCTTGTTATAAACTTTTTTGGTCGACATGGTTATAACAAGTCGTATTATAACCACAACTCAACATTTGATTATAGAAAAAACCCGAAACCATGACTTATAAGTCAGCCGTAATGTTCTTATAAGCTAGCCGTCAAGTGTAATTTGTTTCGCGATGTTTCGTATTTTGGGGGGGAATCATTTTTCCCGCCCAAAATATGAGACGTCGCGAAACAAATTACACTTGACGGCTGACATATAGGAACGTTACGGCTGACTTATAATCATGGTTTGTAACCGACTACCATCGAAGACGAAGACTACTGAAGTAGATCTGTCTCAGATTTTTGATTTTTGAGATCTATGTTGTTTATGAGAGTGATATGTCTCTTGATTCCTAATATAGAGACTCGTCTTTTTAGTTTCTCTTTCGGTTTCTAAATTCAATTTAAGTTTAGATGATGAATCTTGAGCCTGTTATAAGCTTTTTTTGGTCGACATGGTTATAACAAAGTCGTATTATAACCACAACTCAGCATTTGATTATAGAAAAAACCCTAAGCCATGACTTATAAGTCAGCCGTAATGTTTCTCTAAGCTAGCCGTCAAGTGTAATTTGTTTCGCGGCGTTTCGTATTTTGGGGGGGGAATCATTTTTCCCACCCAAAATATGAGACGTCGCGAAAAAATTACACTTGACGGCTGACTTATAGGAACGTTACGGCTGACTTATAATCATGGTTCGAACCGACCACCATCGAAGACGAAGACTACTTGAGTAGATCTGTCTCAGATTTTTTATTTTTTAGATCTATGTTGTTTGTGAGAGTGATATGTCTCTTGATTCCTAATATATAGACTCGTCTTTTTACTTTCTCTTTCGGTTTCTAAATTCAATTTAAGTTTGGATGATGAATTTTGAGGCTGTTATAAGCTTTTTTTGTTCGACATGGTTATAACAAAGTCGTATTATAACCACAACTCAGCATTTGATTATAGAAAAAAAAAACCTAAACCATGACTTATAAGTCAGCCGTAATGTTCCTATAAACCAGCCGTCAAGTGTAATTTGTTTCGCGACGTTTCGTATTTAGGGCGGGGAAAAATCATTTTTCCCGCCAAAAATATGAGACCTCGCAAAAAAAATTACACTTGACGGCTGACTTATAGGAACATTGCGGCCGACTTATAATCATGGTTTGTAACCGACCACCATCAAAGACGAAGACTATTAGAGTAGACTTGTCTCAGATTTTTGATTTTTTAGATCTAGGTTGTTTATGAGAGTGATATGTGTCTTGATTCCTAATATATAGACTTGTCTTTTTACTTTCTCTTTCGGTTTCTAAATTCAATTTAAGTTTAGATGATGAATCTTGTGCTTGATATAAGCATTTTTTGGTCGACGTGGTTATAACAAAGTCGTATTGTAACCACAACTCAGCATTTGATTATAGAAAAAAACCTAAACCATGACTTATAAGTTAGCCGTAATGTTTCTATAAGCTAGCCGTCAAGTGTAATTTGTTTCGCGACGTTTTGTATTTTGGGCGGGAAAAACATCATTTATCCCGCCCAAAATATGAGACGTCGTGAAGCAAATTACACTTGACGGCTGACTTATAGGAACGTTACGGCTGACTTATAATCATGATTTGTAACCGACCACCATCGAAGACGAAGACTACTGGAGTAGATTTGTCTCAGATTTTTGAATTTTTAGATCTATGTTGTTTATGAGAGTGATATTTCTCTTGATTCCTAATTTATAAACTCGTCTTTTTACTTTCTCTTTCGGTTTCTAAATTCAATTTAAGTTTAGATGATGAATCATTAGCCTGTTATAAGCTTTTTTGGCTTTCAAATTCATCATCTTCTTCGTCTTCTCTATTTTTCTTACTTTTTTTGTTCAACTCTCTCATTTTCTTACAATTTACGGGACTTACCTTTTGTATCTATCTGTCTTTGACTTTTTCTTCTTCTCCAAGACGATGAATCCAATAAGAGAGGGAGCAACAGGATGTCTTCCGATTTTCAAATTTTTTAGATCTATGTTTTCTTAAACCCAGTTTCTGGAAACAATAATTATCAGATCCATAAGATGACAAAATAAGATGAAAAAGATAGATAAAGAAGATGAATAATGAAGAATAAGACACAACGTCTGTAACATAAGCTTTTTTTTACTGTTGTAACGTTTTTTATGACATGACAACTAAGAACTGATGATATGGATGATGACATTGCAAATCGTTATGTTAGCCGACATAGGAACACATAACTCAGCTAGCGTACCTCAACCATTACACAGAACGTATGTCAGCCGCAATGTGAATGATATCCTAGTAATTAATCTTTTCCTAATAACCAGGGTCAATACACGGGAAAACAATAAGTCAGCCATATCGTCACCTAAATCAATCGTCAAGTGAATGCTATTCTAGTAATTAATTTTTCGCTAATAGGTCAGGCGTAATAGGACTGAAATTTCTTTTAATCCAACTTATTACGGCTGATAAAAGGTAACTCATCCATAACAAGCTCTCTTAAGTCAGCCGAAAGTTTAGTAACACAGTCGGCCGATGATCACTGAATCAGTATGCGAAAATATAACTCGGCCGTTTCTTAACTACATCTCAGCCGTATTTTCAAAAACCCAGTCAGTCGATGTGTAAGTCAGCCGTAACGTGTGTTTCTATGTCATCCAAGATCACATAATTCAGTTAGATTTTTGTTAATCAGCCTTCACAGGGGGCTGACTTATAGACGTAAGTCAGCACTTTTCACAAAAGTCAACCAGGTTAATTAAATCAGCCACAACGTATAAATAACTCAGTTGTAACGTAGTTTGTAACGCTTTGCGGCTGACTTCATTAATTCGCGTCAGCGAATTCCTACGTGGCGACGGTTTTTGGCTGACGTGACATGAAAAAGTAATGGCATTCTTGTAAATAAGTTTTTTTGCACAACATGATAAAAGGGCACGCTGGGCATTTAAAAAATGTCAGTAATAAAAAAGATTTGTATTGTTCTAGTCTTTTATACTAAAATATGTACTCAATGAGTCAACTTCCCAATATTTTACTTAAGCATATTTCATGTTTCACCTTAAAAAGTTTGTCTAATACTAGATGGGAGAGTCGAATAAAAAGTGTAAAAGCTATAAGATATCATGCTCTCAAATAAGATCAGCTTTACTAGAACTATAGGATTTGTGTGATGATGCTATTTCGAAAAGTGAAACTGAAAGTTTGGTTGATGCACTTGAGAATTTTGAGTTTTTGCTTGGTATCGTCATTTGGCATGACATTTTATTTGCTATTAACATGGTAAGTAAGAAATTGCAAGACAAAACTATATGTATTGATAATGCCATGAAGCAAGTAGCATATGTGATTTCTTATTTTGAAAAATATAGAAATGATGGATTTAGCTCTAGTATGATCATGGCTAAAGATCTTGCTCATGAGATGGATATTGATGCTATATTCCCAAAAAAACGTCGATGTTTTTAAAAAACAGTTTGATGAAACTAATCATGATGAAGTAATTCAAACATCTGAAGATGCTTTTAAAGCCAATTATTTTCTTGTTGTTGTGGATATGGCAATTACTTCGTTGAATGATAGATTTGAGCAATTGAGAACATTTGAAAATATTTTTGGTTTTTTATATAATACGGTGAAGCTAAAGTCACTTGATGCTACTGAATTAAAAAGAAAATGCACTAATTTTTATAAAACATTCTCTGATAACAATTCATCAGATGTTGATTTGGATGAGTTTTTCTCTGAGTTAAGAATGTTGCAGGTGAATTTATCCGATGAAGCAATGACACCGATTCAGGTTCTTGAGTTGGTAAAAGATATGGCTTGCTATCCAAATGTTGATATTGCTATCGGATTTTACAAACCACACCTGTAACAGTTGCATCAGCTGAAAGAAGTTTCTCTGAGCTAAAACTGTTGAAAATTTATTTGAGATCATCAACGTCTCAAGAAGGTTGAATGGTTTATCAATTTTATTCATTGAAAAAGAAATTTTGGAGAGTATGAACTTTGAATTAATTATCAATAATTTTGCATCAACTAAAGCTAGAAAAAAACCGTTTCATGTGATTGTTTTCTCGTTTTTTAAAGAATTGATACTCTTTTCTATTTGTTTCAGGTCATAAAAAAGAGTGAATACTATACTCGTCGAAGAATTGATTACGATCAAGACAATAAAATGAAGAAATATTTTTAAAAGGGTCCATATTTCATGTTTCGCCTAAGGCTATGAAATAGTTTAAGACGGACCTCTCTCCAAGCTCCTTCATCTCTTCATTTTTAAGGGTTTTGAACTCAGCCCTTATCTCTTCAAATATTTAAATATATATATATATATATACTATTTACCTTTTTAAAACACTATTTACTTTTTATTTTAGTCTTTCCATTTATATATGTTTGGAGATTATATACTTATTATTTCTTATGTCACATTTACTATTATAATTAGATTTATACTAAAATATTATAATTATGGTCTTATAAAATTAATGAAGATATGCTTTTTCAACAATTTTATCACATAATTTTCAGATAAAAAATAAATAATTTCATTTATCACTTAAAATGCATTGATTGAGCATATATGAGAGCACTACAGAAATAATTGTATTGATTAGTTTTGTATTTTACATTTTATCTATATTTTGCAATTTGAATTGTTTGTGTTTTATTATTAAATTTATTAACTAATTATGTAAATATCATATATTAATATATGCTTATTATTTTTTCACTAAAGTTTAATGATCATAATTTACTATTAACAAAATTGAGGACTGAAGTGTAAAACATAAATTTATAAGAGAAAAGTTTTGTAGATCACTATTGGATAGACATCCCTTCAACCCTTTATTTTAAAAAAGAAACCTATGAAGAGGCTTGTTGAAGATGCCCTTACATACAAATTATAGGCCACTTCTCCATTTTTCATTTATAAAGAGAACCCCGGAACTGCGACCTAGCACTTAATCAATTAATCGGAAACATAATAGAAATTAGATTTAATAAAAAATAGAGATTAGTTATTTGTAATTTTATCTGTAAATATTTTATATTAAAAATATTTTCAGTGAAAATTATTGAAAAATATTTTAGGATAACTTTAAAAATTTTCTTTGTCACAAATATAGCTTATGAAAATCAAAATGATTAAAATATTTTATTAAAAAATAAATATACGCTTATACTCGTATGATTAACTAATTTATATTTTATGTCCTAGAGTTAACAGATAAAATTTTAGAAATGATATTTAAAATTTTCAAAAAATAATAAAAAATCAAAATAAAAATTTGGAAAATAATTCAGTAATTTATAATTTCAAAAGGAAATTTGAATTTTTTTAATTTTTGTAAAAAATAAAATCTAAAAATATATAATTTAAAACTATAAAAGCTATTTAATTTTATTTATTTATTTATATATTTAAAATATAAGAATGTTTTCCCTCTTTAATAAAATATTTTGATCATTTTTTCACAGATTTTTTTTGTGATAAAAATTTAAAAATGATTCTATTTGAAAAGATTAACCAAATCTATTTGTTCTTTTTTGTTCTCTCTCTATATATATATATATTAGTTTTGCGGGTTATGGATAAGTTCTAGATTTTATTTTTGTTTAGTATTATTTTCTGGTTTTGTTTAATAAAATGTAAAATTACTATTGTTTTCTTTCTCTTGCTTGTGCCAGCACATCCCTAATATCAGTTGCCTCTGTGTGATTTCCAAGATTATGAGTATATTTTCTGTATTTCTAATATACCATCTTGTCTATGTATATTAAAACAAAAAAAAATTGAGAAAAAGACCATCAAAAATGAAAATATAACCTTTTTTCTCAAAGAATGAACGTTTTGTGTTTTGTTATTGTAATTTGGAATGGAAAGGTAAGTTGTAATAGAATTTGAAAACCAAAACTGTATGTGGGGGCAATAAAATATTTATTTATTGCGTTTTAAACAATAGGAAAAAAATACAAATTCAGACCCGGAAAATTGACTCGTAACAAACATGAAACTGGGCCTGTGCGACTTAGGTCCACTATTCACAAGATGAATGATAATTTGAAAAGGCCAATATCTCCGCAGACTATATTGGATGTAAAGCCCATATTATCAATCAATAATAATATAAAACAAGCCTGCGAAAAAAAAATGAAAACAAAAAAAAAATTCTCAAATCCCGTCGGCAAGGAAACGGCAGAGATAGAACGGCGAACGTAAACTAGTCAATGGGTGAAACAAAGTTCTACTTTTGTTCTTATTACTCTTCTTCACACGGCTATATATGGCTTTCGACCGACACATATACGTCACTTGCTTGGACCAAACTAGATTAAATATTTGCTTATGCAATTATGAGTGTTGTTCGACCAGACAAGATTCGGCTCAGTTAGAACTTAATCGAACCGGATCTTAGGGGTGGGCGAATACTAGCATAATTTCATATTTGATTTAATATGTATTTTACAACATTTTTTTTTCGATTAACTATAATTTGGAAAAAAATGGATATCTGATTTTCAGGATATGTTAAAGTTTACATATATTTATGACTATTAATATATCTTCCACTTTATTCAATACAAGTAAATTTATTACAAGTTTATCTTCAAAAAATATATTTTTCATAATATAAAAAATTAAAGACTAGTGAAATTATATATTTCATAAATTTTTAAAATAACTAATATTTCTATAAAACAGAAAATTTTAGAGAAAAAGCAGTTCTTATAAAGATTCTTTATTTCTTTATAATCTAATACTTTGTAGATAACTCAAAAACAGAATTAATAAATTAACTGTTAAAATAATAATTACTTAAAATTATTTATTTATTTAATATATATATATATATATATATATATTTATTTGTATAAAAGTTGGAACATAGTGAATATCTAACTTTAATATTTTATTATTTATGATTTATTTTATTTTTAATGAATTTTAATTTTAGATATTTGTTTTGTTCTAAAGACTTACAAATAAGCAAAATATTTGTATTTAACAAAATGACTAACAAATCTTATCAATGTTAATGGATAAAATATCAATCCTTACCGGATCTTATCAGTTTAGGAATAGTCAAGAATATTGACTTTAACAGGATAACCATCACTGCATTTTCACCGTGTTATTTACTTTTAATAACCAAGAAAGTCAAAAAGGAAGCTAAATAAAGCCCAATAAAAAGACGTATATACTCATATTTTAACATTCTATTGGTCAACAAAAGATAAAATTAAAAAAACAACAATTGTATTAAACAAAACAACAACAACAAAAAGAGAAAATAGACGTGAAAGGGGGACTTTGCATTTTGCCCTGCCCACAGAGAGAATGTATTCGACGACGAAGAAGCTTCTGGAGAAATCAGAGCTATAAACCCGTAAGAAATTTTCTTCCAAAATCTTTCATTAGGACATAATGTGTTTCCGATCTGATTTCTATCTGCCTGCAACTCTGGTTCTTTTCTTTTTTTTTCTCCTGAAACGAATGGTTATAATTAGGTTTTTTTTTTTTGATGTGAAATGCTTCTCATTTTTTCTATGAATTTCTGATATAATTCAGTGTCTTAATTGCAACATTTATTTGAGGTTTCGCCTAATTTTCTTCAGCTGAAGCATTAAAAAGAACATAGATTTGATTATCGTGGATATGTGTAGTAATATTGCTTTAATTAATTGATTATATCTTCAGTTAATCTTTCTTTGTTGCTCGTTTCCTCTATTATCTGTTAAATTGGAGACAAGACAAAGTTGGGTGTTGCTGTCTCTATGTATTGTCCTGTGAATAATCTTTAAAGTTTATGTCTTTCTTTGTTGCTCGTTTCTTCTTTATCTGTAATTGGAGACAAGACAAAGTTGGGTGTTGCTGTCTATGTCTTGTCCTGTAAATAACTTTCAAGTTTATATCTTCAGTTAATCTTTCTCTGTTGCTTGTTTCCTCTCATCTGTAATTGAAAGACAAAACTGGGTTTTGATTGCTTTGTGAATCATCTATCTTTGTTTCTTGGGTATTGATCTTTGAAGTTTTATATCTTGAGGTAGCCTTTCTTTGTTGTTAAAAAGGCTGATTATTATTTATTTGTTGTTTTAAAGTGGTAATGGGGAGAGAACCAGTGGACAAACACATGGATAACAAGCTAAACAGCTCTACGGGATCTTCGCAGCATATCGAACCTGCTGAGGTTAAAGAGTGTACTGATCACAACTTGGTTGCAGATGACGGATCTGGTTCCCATTCATCTTCTACTGGCCAAAGGAAGAAGCTGAGCACTCCTCCTTCACACAAAACTCGTGGTGGTGGCGGCGCAAATTACACTGTTCCTAAGCCATTCTCTTGTCTGCTGAGAAGCCTGCTTCCTCAATCTGCAGAAGAGCAGGAGTTGATAGTAATGATAACTCACCGGGAAATGCTGGTAGCCGCAACTCTTCTTCTGGTTCAAGAGGTTCACAGGTAACATAATCTTTGTTTAGTCTTTTTATGGTGATTGTAAAATGGTTTGGTGACTGAACTAGCTTACATCCCTTGTTTTTTACAGACAAATTCGCCTCTACCAGCTAGGAAGACAGTAAATCACATGAAGCACCATGATGAAGAAGATAGTTTTTCTGTTGCTTCCTCGTATCCTTTTTTTATTGTCCTGGAGTTTAAACGAGAAAAGAAAGAGAGAAACATTTATTTTTTAATATCTGACCACTAGCGTGTGTTATCTTTCTGATCCTTAGCCATGTATATAGATCAGCAACATCTGTAAGAACTATTAAACCCAAGGTAACCATTGGAGTTGCTCCAACATTTAGCAGCACATCGCGGTTGGAGAGGCGTAAAGAGGTATTTAAGAACATCACATTCCTTTGATTCTTCCTTAATTGTTGCTTTCTTCACTCAGCTAATTATCAACGTATTATATGGTTTCAGTTTTACAAAAAGCTAGAGGAGAAACAGAAAGCACTTGAGGAAGAGAAAAAAGAAAACGAGAAAAGGCTTAAGGTAAAACAATATATGTGCTCTTGCACACACCTCCATTAGCTAGTATATGGTGTATAAGTTTACATTATGTAGTTCCTATGCCTTGCATTTTCGTTAGGAATAGCATGATGATGCAGAAAAAAATGTGAAACAATGATCTTACATTTTCGAGCATTCTCAAAAACATTTGAAAACGTATTGTCTTCAGGAAGAGCAAGAAGTAGTCACTAAGCAACTCCGGAAGAACATGGCTTACAAGGCTAATCCTGTACCGACTTTCTACTACGAACCTCCTCCACAGAAACCTCCATTGAAAAAGGTATGGTTCCTTCTTCTGTGTCCATTTTGATTCATTTTCTTGCTTGTCCAGCACTGACAGAATCCCATAATAACATTTTGTTTCATTCTCTTATAAGTCTTCACTATCCACACGAATTGCTTATCCTAGGATATTGCCATGTTAGCTTTGTTATGATTTTGGCAGTATCTCACACTATCATGAACCATGAACAATCTTGTAAGCAGAAGTTTGTTTTGTCATCCTCTCTATCTTAAGACTAATCATGCTGTTCTAAAACCTGCAAGTTACTTGATAAGTTCTTGTTTGCGATACATGGATAATACAAACGGAGTTATTTAACATTCTGTGTTTGTTTGATCACAGTTTCCGCTGACTCGGCCAAAGTCACCAAACCTTAACCGTAGAAAGAGCTGCAGTGACACAGTTAACTCATCACATCAGGAGGTGAAAGGGAAGCATTGTGCTCGACATCGCCACAGTGTAGACGGTCACAAGGACGAATCCAGAGCTAGTAATAGCCCCAGGAGGACACCAGATATGAAGAAGTCCTCAAAGGAAACACCAAAGTCTGAAGAAGTTTGTGGAAAAAACAAGAGTGGCCATGAGGGAGAGGTAGGTGAGAACTGCGTTGATGCTGTGGAGTGACGTGACTGCTTAGTTTATAGCTTCGTTTTGACTAACTTGGTGATTGAGAAACAAGAAAAACGGGTGAGAAGTGTAAGAGGAAGAACAGGTTCTGAAAGAACAAGTTTAAATGTTTCAATTGTTTTGTTTTGATTATTATTCTATATTTGATTGCTTAAATCAGCTACTCTTACTTGTTTGATCTTTTCTTTGTTGTTTGAGAATTCACGTGAAATGTATATCAAAGTTGTCTCAAAATTAAGTTATTAAACATTTGTGTGAACTATATTACTCAGGTTTAGGTTAGTTGACGTAATTATTTACATTATATTGGGAAAATACAAAAAATGCTTATGATGAATATGTAGGAACCTTATTTTACAAAAACTGAAATTTGTAAAAATAATAAAAATATAAATCAAGATTACATTATTGAAATAAACGAATAAAGAAGAATTGCAGATTCGAGATAATTAATCTCTTTCTTTAAATTTTTAAATGCCTCGTAATGTGACGATTTCATAACATTTAGATTTTCAAGATATAACTGCATATGTTCCCGTTTCTCATTCTTAATTTTTGTGTTGTACTCTTACTCACTAAATAAAAACCTAAATATCATTCAAGTGGAAGAGAGTAATTTTTTGCTACGAATTTCTTGATTCATTACTCATACTTTCTGGGTTTGTGGGGAAAAAGTAATGGGTTGTCTTTGAATTCTTTGATTTTAGGATTCTTAAGGGATGGTAAATGTCTAGACATATATGATATATATATATATATTATTTCCTGATTTTCTAGTTACATTGAGAGCAACGATAGCTTAAATCTAGGAACTATTTTATCTACAAATAAAAATGTGTATCATTCACTTCACCATCACACATCAAACACGCAAAATGTCTACTAATAAGAGTGTACCTCTCTGAACCGTTCCTTTGATTGTTTCAGATTTTAGCAACGCCAGAAAAAATATTCACTTCTAAAGGAGAGGAGAGGAGAGGAGAGGAGAGAAAATTGTTCCTAATGTTTTTATGTTACTTCAATTTCTTCAAGCCGTTTTCTAATGTTTTTATGTTACTTCAATTTTTCTTTGAGCATGTCATACATCAGGCAAAAGAATCAAAACATGAAAACTTTTCTTATAGATATATAGATATTCATGTTCATATAAGAAGCATATAAATAAAGACTGTAGTTGTCTTCAATAGTTTGTCATGAGTAGAAGTGAAAAAGTAAATCACTTGCATATTGGTAGTTTCATACAACCGAAGTCTCACTTATTTGGAAACAAGATCCTCAAGTTTTTTCTAGTAAAATACTTTAAAAATTGATATTGACGAAGCAACCACAAAAGAATCAAACACATTGACGAGGGGATTATCTTCGAATTATCAAACTTCAAAATGTATATATATATACTAACCTTGACACCATCAATCCATTCCAAATTCATGCTTTCTGGCTATTTTTTCATTTATTCCACAACAAAAATATAAATCTACAGCTGCATCCAATTAGATCCTAAGTAAGTCCACAATGAGAAAGTAAGTGAAGTTTAAAAAGCAGAGAGAAAACATTTAATTGATCCAAGATGCTTTTTCAGTTCTACTTTAGGACAACTACTTTTGTTTGAAACACTCCTATATAATCGTTATAGTATTTCTTTTAGTTGTGGATGAAGTTCAAGATTCATTCCTTCGTCTATTCTTTCTTTTTGGTTTTTGATTGGCTTAGTGGATGTTCAATAAAACCCTTGAACATTTTGTACAGTTATAAAGATAAATGACCACATGAATATGTCAAGTACAAGACAATTTTGATATTTTAACATTTACAAGAATTAAAAGTCTATTCTTAGACTTTGAATATTGTTGAACACATCATGTTGTGGAAGTTCATGTGGAGCTTTTCAGTCTGTAGCTACACTTTACTTGTAAGAGCACCTCCAACATGAGGAAGTAACACAGTTTCTTGTAAAAAAAAAAGAAAAATATTAAAAAAAAAAAAGTAAGTCAAAGCTCCCTACATAGATGTTTTAAGAATCTCTTTAGAAACTTTCCTTCTAAATGTTTCTTTTTTATTGGTTTAACCTTAGAAAAAGAAAATGCAAATTAATTACAAAATTAATTAAAAAATGAGCGTTTTACCTTTTAAGAAACCCAAATGAGATGTTAACCGTTGGTGTTGCTCTAACCTCCTTTAATTTACTACCCAAAACAATCGTAAGAGTTATCTAAAAATAACAAAAGTTGATATAAGATATAAAAAGAGTTAATGTTGTGATTTGTCACATACTTCGTGAAATCATTTGTCCACTGTTGAGTAGAGTGAGTTTTAACATACAGAAAATTCATTTGATGTTTTCTCTCATTTTATGCATAACATTAATAAACTGTGAACCTAACTATTTGTATATTAGATTCAAAATTTAAATTCAATAAATAAAAAGAAGACAATTCATGGAAGCTATCAAAAATAAGTTATCTCGCATAAAATTAAAACACCCTTTTCAGCTCTTTGACAGGCAACAACTCAGAACTCACAAGGTTCATTTCGTCTAATATAGGTGATAAGTGACACAAAGGCAGGATACAATAAAGCGTACATAGATTTGAACAAACAACCACACATTTTTGTTGAAACAGAGATATTAGAAAAACCGTATTAAGATTTTAAAGCAAATACCCATTTAAAGAAAGAAGAAAAGCACATGTATTTCTTCAGGACTTGATCAGTTTCAATTGAATGCTGAAGATATTTTAGGGCAGAGCTTCATATAGTTTGGCTTTGAAGATTTCATATCTCGATATAACATACTAGATCTGATATACAAATCGTATGAATAAACGAATATCAAAAAGTACAAAGGAAAAAAGAGATCTTAACCTTAATTAATTAAACCGACATACGTAAAAGAGGTCTAATACGAGACAAAGAATCATCTCATTATGTTATTAGGGTTGGAGGAACAATCTTTATTTGACAGATAAGAGAGGTAGAAAAGAATATGACCGAGAATAACAAAAAAATAAAGTTAGATTAATTTGTTACCTTAAAATAGTTGACATTTTTTTGAACAAAACATCAGTTATTTATCATTTGGGATATTTGACCAAAAAATAAATATTATTATTTAGGCTTTTTATCAACATTGATATTTGGGGTTAGAATAATTAAATCATCCTGGTAATGACCATGTGACTTAAAACAAAAAAACAAACTATATAGATCTTATATGATGTATAATAACTGAATTAAATAATTTGTATATTTTTGTCAAGTCCAATTTTAATTTGTATGGTTTAAATTAAAATGACATAAACTTAGAAGTATATAAACTATAATATTATTAAAATGAAAAGAAATATGTACATTTGAAAATAGGAAAAATTTCAAGTTTACCACTTTTGTTGTACCACTTTTCATTTTTACCTTCATTAAAGAGACATTTTCAAAAATACCACTTTTTAAAAGGCAATTTTTTTCAAAATTAATTAGAATCGTAAATTTTTCATTCCTAAACCCTACCCCCACCCTACACCACCCATTAAATCTAAACCCTAAGTCTTAGATTAATTAACCCAAGGGTTATAAGTGTGTTTTTTCTTCTTAGAAAACAAGGGTAAAAATAATTAAAGTATTTTTGAAAAGTGGTATAAGAAAAGTGGTATTTTTGACAATTTCCCTTGAAAATAGGAGAATTTTCAAAAATACCACTTTCCTTGTACCACTTTTCATTTTTACCTTCATTAAAGAGACATTTTCAAAAATACCACTTTTTTAAAGGGTAAATTTTTTTAAAATTAATTAGAATCCTAAAGTTTAAATTCCTAAACCCTACCCCCACCCTACATCACCCCTAAACTCTAAACTCTAAGTCTTAGATTAATTAACTCAAGGGTTATAAGTGTGTTTTTCCCTCTTAAAAACAAAGGTAAAAGTGATTAAGGTATTTTTGAAAAGTGGTACAAAGAAAGTGATATTTTTGACAATTTCCCTTGAAAATATGGTTAATGTTTATAACATATAGAGAAAATTTCAGGTTTACCACTTTTGTTGTACCACTTTTCATTTTTACCCTAATTAAAGAGACATTTTAAAAAATACCATTTCTTAAAACGGTAATTTTTTTAAAAATTATTTAGAATCCTAAATTTTATATTCCTAAACCTTACTCATACATTCCCCACCCCTTAACTCTAAACTCTAAGTCTCAGATTAACTCAAGAGTTATAAGTGTATTTTTCCTCTTAACAAAAAATAAAAAAGTGATTAACATATTTTTGAAAAGTGATACAAGTAAATTGATATTTTTGACAATTTCCCTAACATATATCATTAATGATGTAAAAACAATTTTTTTACATATATATAAGTTAAAACAAAAGCTTTTATTGGTGATTGGTTAATTGAACAAAAAAGTAATAAAATAATAAATAAAAAATTTAAGGGAAATTACCAAAAATATCATTTTCTTTGTATCACTTTTAAAAAATACCTCAATCACTTTTATCTTTATCTTTTAAGAGGGAAAAACACACTTATAATCCTTGAGTTAATTAATCTAAGACTTAGGATTTAGAGTTAAGACGTGGTGTAGGGTGGGGGTAGGGTTTAAGAATTTAAAATTTAGAATTCTAATTAATTTTAAAAAAATTTGCCCCTTAAAAAAATGATATTTTTGAAAATGTCTATTTAATGAAGGTAAAAATAAAAAAATAGTACAAGAAAATGATATTTTTGAAATTTTTTCAAAATTTAATGGAGAACATGAGAAAACAGAAATGTAGAAATTTATGTTCAATTCATTTCCCAACGAAACTTGAGTTGGAATTTTTTATTTATAATTTTTTTTCATTTTCTAGGAAATGAGAGGAGTAGAGCGGGACTTATACATATGTAATTTGACCAAAAAATCAACATAATTGCTATAAATTGAGGAATAAGAATTCTATCATTATTTTATTTATAAAATGTGGTTACTAATTGAAATCAAACACCTATGTGATTGCAGGATCAAAATCTAATTTATAAATTAAAAGGAAAAGTTGGTGGTCAAAAAGAACTTAATTAATTAATTAGATTATTCATCCGTTTTTCATAGGCTTTTACGCAGAAGGCAATAATAGTTTTGCGAGAGGGAATATTCTTAAAGATCCGTTTCTAACATTCCTTCTTCCACAGAATCCAACAAAACCTTTCTGATGAATCTCTAAAAAATTATTATTATCCTCTCTTCTTCCTTTCCACCACCATGACGTTGGATAGTTACAACGGCGATGTTCACACCGTTCCTCAATCGGAGAACGACACCGACAAAGAGAGAGAGCTCTTCGTGCCTCCTCTCAACTTCTCTATGGTCGATAACGGAATATTCCGTTCCGGTTTCCCCGAACCGGTTAGTTTCAGCTTCCTACAGTCTCTGCGACTCCGATCCATCATGTAATCTCTCTGGTTCCCTTCGGTTTAATCCTAAGTTCCGATGCTTAGATTAGGTCTGCTTCGTTTTGATCGTACAACGTCGTTTTGATTCAATCGTCTTAGTTAGAAGATCGTACGTCGTCGTTTTGGTTCCGTCGTGTTAGTTAGAAGATCGTACGACGTCGTTTTGGTTCCGTCGTCTTAGTTAGGAGATCGTACGACGTCGTTTAGGTTTATAGTTATGATCAAGTTCAAGAAGGTGGGATTGGATCTTTAGAAGAAATCTTAGACTGTGTTTAGTCTCTAATGATGTGTTGATGTTGTTGGTGTAGATACTTGTGCCCTGAGGCATATCCAGAGGTGAATGTAGAGTTTGCGAAATCGAATGGGATCAAGGTGTTTCAGTTTGGAATCGAAAGATGCAAGGTGAGGATGATTGATTATTATTGAATAAATCTTATCATGATGTAATTTAGTGGTTAACATGTGTATTTTGAAGCTTTTGAATTGCATGGTCTTGGTTGCATAATGTTTATGGTGTTATATGTTGTTGCCTAAAGTTCTCAGCACCAAGAATCACTTATGCTCGTGGGATATGATTAGTTTTCTTCTATGTAATGTTTGTGGTGAGATGATAACCTGAGTTAACCGAGAGATTGAATGGGTATATACCTGAATCCTGATGATCTGGCTGGACTGAATCACCAAAGTTTTGCTTGAAATGCTGATCTATATTTCTATAATCAAACATCTGAATTTAGGTTTTTGTTTTGGGAAGATTTTTTTTTTGTTTTTAGAGAGAAAATTGCAGTAGACTTGTTTTGTCTTTGACAACCAAAGTGTTCTTATCGTGATCAACATTGATTGATCTATACTTGGGATCTATATCTTTTTACCTTATGAGTCTCAATATGGTATGAAATGGATACTTCTAAGATTAGATGTTTTTCTCTGTTTTACAGGAACCCTTTGTTAATATCCCGGACCAAGTTATCCGAGAAGCATTACAAGTACTCTTAGGTAACATCTTTCTTTTTCTCTAATATTTTTTGATCATGGAAACCGTCTGATCTTGAGTTGTTCTTACCTTTCTTAAAACCAGATACAGAGAATCATCCTGTCTTAATCCATTGCAAAAGTGGCAAGGTAAAATTGAAATCTCTTGTTACAATCTTTCCTTTGTTATCTAAATAAAATCCTAATTATCTTCTGTCTCGATTTCAGCATCGGACGGGATGTCTAGTGGGGTGTGTAAGGAAGATACAGAGATGGTGTTTGTCTTCCATCTTCGACGAGTACCAGAGATTTGCAGCTTCGAAAGCTAGAATCTCAGACCAGAGATTCATGGAGCTCTTTGACATCTCCAATCTAAGACATTCACCACTCTCCTTCTCATGTTCCAAGAGGTGCTGATCACTGAAAACGAAACGTACAAGTTAAGGTGTTACTAAATGTCTTGAAAAATTGCAAAGTCCCTTTAGCTAGATGAAAAATCTTTCAAATAAAAAAACCCTTTTATTACGATGTAAATAAATAAAAATTGTAGGGTTTTACTAGAGAGAAAATGGATAGACTCCATAAAACGCTGTCATGCAGAACAAGTTTTATCATAAAGTATTTTTTTACTAATTTTTATTGTTGAAAGCAGGGGGTGAAGTACATGTAAAATACAGAATATAATAACAATAAAAAAGCATTAGGCAAGACAGGACAAGAACTTTAAGGTCGAGGAACACCATTCGTTTGGGTCGGACGACAAAAGAGAGGAGAAGGCATATACCTAAAGACTGGGGTAGCTCTACCTTGTCAAGATTGAGAAGCGAACTGAAAGGAGGAGACACGAGCACCACTCAGTTCCTTTTGCAAGGACAATCATGTTTGGGGATACATGTTGTATTCAAATACTGCATGTAGATGTTACATCCAAATACACAACATGATCTTTATCTTTTCGAGATTGAGCCAACAAAACGGAAACGAAAACACACCAGCAATACAGTTCAAAAACACACAGACGCACACACACACCAGCAGAAATTAAAAACATAATCGAAAACACAAGAAGGAGCAAGCTACTGAAACTGTTTTTTTGGACAAATGGGTTTGTCCAATATTCCAATAACTTTTCTGGGCAATTTAAATGTTGGAATGACTGAATCTTAGAATTGTTAGATTCCTTATTGTGAACATAGACAATGTAATTAGATTCAAAACAAAGTTCGTTTGAATGAAAAATGAGTATCTAACATGTGTATTTTTTCCGGTCAAATGAGTATCTAACATGTGTTATTTGTAAAATATCTCACATTAAAAATATAAGATTTAATTCCTCTAGTATTTGAAGTAGAGAAAATACAACAAAGTTAAAAAAAATTGTTGTAGAAAAAAAAAATATTCTGACGAGACTTAAAATTCATGTTTTGAAACTAACTAGTTGTTGATCTAGTGGTAAAGGAGTGTCTAGTAGGCACTCCGCCACTCAGATTCAATTCTCGTTAGAATGGACTAGTTACAATATTTAGATTCCCGGTAAAAATATAAACTACATTTAAAAAAAATATGTTTTGAAACTAAGTAAATAGGCCAATAGATTAAAAACAAAATTGGATTTGCTGGTCTAAATTTTTTATTCTAAACTTTGTGGTTAACAAAGTTAGAATAAGGAAAATATATTTTTAATGGGGAAGTAAATACAAAATTGATTTGATTTTGTAATCTGAACCTAAATGTACATCCATATAATTATGATGATGATAATTATTAATTTTCAGTTTTACTGCCAACGTTTGGATTGTGAGTTATATAAGAGGCTTTAGGGGATTTTGATTAATATTCTACGAAATATTTTATAATTTGAAAGTAACCCATATTTTTATAAAATTGAAAAATATTATTTTTAGATTAAAGATAATAATACTACCATTATCTTTTCCAAACGAACATTTAGCATTTATAATGTATATAGTAAAAATTATTGAGCTTTTGCTAAAGTTTTGCATTTAATATATATATATATAAATTAAAAATAATTATATTTAATTAATTTATTTTGTTTAATAATATGAAAATTATGTTTATATGTAAAAATAAATATATATTTTTAAAAATAAAATTTACAATTTTATATCTTTAACTTTAAAAATAATATATCACATTTAAAATATAATATAATTTATATAATTACAGATCACTCATTTTTAATAACATAACATAAAATAATATATATATATATTATAAATATAAATATATCTATATTATTTAGAAATAAATAAATTATATACCATATATTTAATTTTTATAATATTATATATAAATCATTTACTGCTCTATCAATCCAACTTATTATTCTTACATTTGTTTTGCTTTAAAAAGACAATCTGAAAGTCAAGAGTTTTTTATTTTGTTAGAATTGGGCCAAACTTTAAAACGTAAACATAATTTTAGACTAGACTCAAATATTTATGAGTTTATATGAATTTAGGCTAAAGTAGATCAGATTGACTGACATCCGTACGATAATGACATATATAGATACGACAAAGTAAAAAAATATACTTTAATTTTTTTCATTCTAGAATTTTCGGTATCCTATATATACACCAAAATTTTGTAGAATAGAGAATAATTATTTTCACGGATATAAACTGGTTCTATTTTTCTTTTTGGCATACCCATATAATTCTCATTTTATTTAAATTCAATCTTATCTTTTAAATTATCTTTTCTTTCCGAATCAAAGTTCTTATAGATTATTCATACTTCTTTAAGCATCTAAACATATCATTCTCGGGAACATCGGTAAATTTTCCTATCAATTTGTTTTTTTGTTAATATCTTTTAAACATACTCTTAAATTTTAATATGCTTAACATATTTTTTTTTTTTGCATAATACTTTGTAGTGCCTGTAATATACTGTGTATGATTTTTTTTTGGGTTAGATGCTGCATATTAGGTCCATATAGATTATAAGTTCTTCTATTTGTTATTCATATTTTACTGATTGATTTTGTCAAAGCCTCATGGTTGACCCCAATTATAATAGTTATTTTATATAAATAATTTTAAATAGATATTTGATATAAAAAATAGAAACTGTAATTTTCTTAAACCACAAAGTCTTATTCTATATGGGTTAATTAGAATGAATTATTTTCAGATTTTCTAAATTTTATTTCTTATTTTCTTAGTTGAAATCTATTTGTTTTCTTCTCAATACGAAATACATTTTTTTCCTATTTTTTACATATTTTGGATTAGTACTAAAGATATACATATTTTGGATTAGTACCAATTATTGACCAAATTGGTCAATGATTTTTTTCGAATAAAGCTATGTCATGTTTCTAGTATGTAAGGAAACAAGTATATCTAATCAGAAGGTGGGAAAGAATAATATGCACATATACTTGAGCCAACTAAGCGTTCTTACTGTCAATTAGCTACATTAGTCCCATTTCATTGATTAGGAAAAAGTTTCCTTTTTATTTTATTCTATGCAACAAAATGTTTCACATTGTCACGAAGAAAATCTGCTTCAAGTAGGACAATTAGAGAAATAAGACTATAAAATCTGTAAGCGGCAATGTTTTTTTAATTAATCCATGAAAAATGATAATGACTGTGGTAAAATGAAACTAAAGTTTTAAAGTTTTATTATATTTGTACTTATCAAAAATAATTTTTATGCATTAAATATATTTGGACTTTTTGTTTTATGTGATTTTATTATTAACTTTAAATATATATAAGTAAATAAATTAATATTAGCTGGAATCATTGTATTATAGAAACTTTGTTCTCGGTAATTTTAGTTTCCAATTACTCTAATAAGTATAAAGAAATAAATAGTTTTCCAATACATTTTTAGTTGACTAACAATACTATATATTATAATATTTTATTCTATATACAGATATATGAAAATAAATTTATATAGGTGAAATTATCTTACTATAGACGTTGTGTTATCAGTAACTCAGTTGTAATAATTATTATCAGTATGTAGCCTTTAAATAAACAAATCAATATATTTTAATAAAAATCATTCTATTCCATATATTCATTCTCTGTGTTTTTAGTTTAATAATTACTTATATATAACTAATATTATAGTACCTAAAAGCACCTTAATAAATAAAGTTTTTTTTTAATTTTCTTTTAATATTTTTTATTGTAAAATAGGATACTATATGCTTTATAAAATCTGTTTAGTATGATGGTAAAAAATAATTAACTAAATAATTTCAGAATTTTTGAGAAAATTAATAAGGAAAGCCGAAAATTAGCTCTAAAGATGGATTAAAAACATGTGAAAAATAATTATGCTTTTAACATTTATGCACCAAACGCATTTATTATATATATATATATGTATTAAATTACTATAGTTATGATTTTTTCATATGTCACCTTTTAATATCTCTTAAAATCATTATATGTTTCACATTTTATGTTTTGATATGTTTTATTTGGTGAGTTAGAAAAATATTTCAAATTCATGTATGTATCTGTTATAAATGCATGTAAGTATATCTTTTTAATCAAAATAAAACATATTTTTATTCTCTAGTTCCTTACACAAAAATCTATTTATCACATTTTATTGCTTCTGTTTGTATAAGAAAAGTAAATTTCCAATTTTCACAAAAATTTATTTATTCAAGATCTATATTTATATGAAGAAAAGGTTAAGTTTTTATAGCAAATGGATAAATCCATTAAAATAAGATAGTCATTCTGGTTGTATAGATCTTAAAGCTCATTTAAATATATCATAGAAGCAAAATATATGAAAGTATTATACATAGATAATTGATAATTGTTAGCATAAAATTAAATTATATAATTTATATATAGATAATCATACAACTCTAAAAACTATTTTTTTAGAAATAAATTATGTTTTATTTATTCTATTCCTACTTTTAATTAGTTGATATACCAAAATGAATTTTATAAAATAATAAAATATAAACAATTAGATACTAAACATCATAAGAAAAATTATTTGAAATTTGTTTGTCTTTTGTTCTGAATGTACACACAAAAGATATGGGGTCTGAGTATTGTTTTGAATACACGCACAAAAGATTGTTTTGAATGTAGATTCGATTCAAACATTTTAAACTACAGAGAATTTAATATACATGACACTGTATACACACAAAAATATATGTAAACTAAAATAATAGATGAAATGCTCAAATACAATTGTATGAACAAGTTTCATAAGAAAAAAGATCATGGTAATTAATCAAGTTAATATAACTTGATGTTACAAACAATCCGGCTGTTTCTTTTGTAAAATTATTTATAGAGTTTCGGAATGAATAGTTAAAAGTATCATGTGCTAAGAAATTAATATATTTAGAACTATATCTTAGATATTTAAAATTTGGTATTGTTAAATTTTAATAAGTAACTTTAAAAATTTATCGACTAAATGCACTAAATATCTAAACATATTTTGTATATTAATTTTTCAAAATATCAGTGAATTTTCATGAAAAAAGGCCAATTCGAAATTTGTGAAATGCAATTAAATGAATCATCTGAAGATTTTTTTTAAAAACTCATTCTTTCATTTCATTTGAATTACAGTCTCTCTAATTAACTTTATCATTTAGATAAATCATGTTTATTATAAGAAGTGCACACCCAAGACTTATTACGTTTTAATTTAGTGGATGATAAAAATCCGGTATCGCACTTCAATATTTGTTTGTAAACAACTCACCTTGATTTATTCATAGCTAGACAATATTCTTAAATGACTAATTTAAAAGTATGTCTCTAATCCTTAAAATGTAATAGAAAATAATTTTGTAGTAGAAAATTATTTTTTAGTGAAAGAATAAATAAAAAAAAGATTCCATTAATACCTTTACAGTAACATCCATATAAGAAAAAAAATCTGAAATGAGATTTTATTTATAAAGGGCTCTATTCTGTTTTGTTTTGAGTTTTTATTGACAAGAAAAAAGAAGATCATATTTGTTCCATTTAATATTAATAAAATATTGAGGTCATAGAACAGACTTTTACACCATGGACAAATAATAAAGAAAAAAAAATTAAACCATATATGTCTTTCACAGTTTTCTATATAAATAGCTTTTAAATGGTTAACAGATATTGCATATTTCTTTCATTTGGGTTAAAAATGGCTTCTACTCGTGATAACAATTCAAGTGATGAACATGAAACTTCTCTTCCCACAAGCGATGGGAATAAGCAGATTTACCATCGCCACTCTAATCAACAAACTCAAAGGCTCGAAGCGTAAGATCTTAATTTAGTTTATAGTTAATTTTTTGATGAAAAAATTCTTAATTAATAATTAATGCTTTTACAACTGATTTTTAGGTATTTCAAGGAGTGTCAACACCTAGATGAGTCGCAGCGACTTAAATTGGGAGAAGAACTGAAACTTACAGTAGAACAAATAAAATTTTGGTTTCAAAACAAAAGAACGCACACCAAAGTAAATTTTTGTCGTAGTTAGTATTTATTTCTACATATTATAATTCCATATATGACATGAACTGGTTTACTTTAACTAAAACAAGTGAGACTAATTTACCAGCCATTGTTTTATTCGTCGAAGTTACCAATACATATTAGATTTTTTTTTCTTACTACAGTAGAATCTACATGGTATTTGCATTTTCAAATAAATCTATGAAAATTTTGAAGTGATTTTAAAATTATTAATAAGTTTTTTTAATTTTAAATAAACAAATTACAGATTCAAAGTGAAAAAGCAGACAATGCTTCACTTAGAACCGAGAATATGAAAATGAGACGTAACATTGAAGCAATGCAAGAGGTGTTGAACACAGCGACTTGCCCTCCGTGTGGTGGCCCTCCTTTTGGGCAGGGAGACCGCACACTCCATCTCCAAAACCTCCTTGCAGATAACTCATGTCTCAGAGAAGAGGTGTGTTTTCATGCATAAATTTTTCAGTTTTTAATTACTATTGTGATTTTCATCAATTATTCCATTGTTAAATGAATTTCTCAATTCTAACACTAGAATATATTGGTTAGTGTTAAACTTAATATACTTAGGTAATGGATAAACAATATAAATCTATAAAATATCCAAAACAGACAAGTCTTTTAATTAAAACTGAATTTGTTAGTTGAAATATTTGGCTCGTTGATTTTATAGTTTTGCTTGTTTTCCATGAAGTATTTACAGATTATATTAATAAAAAGTATAGAAGAATTTTTCAAGGTTTGTATGTTGACCATTAATCTAATTTATCAAATCCAGTGATAAATGTTTTAAAATTGTTCAAACTTATATTACAAACTTCAATGAAAAACTGATATAAATAAATGAATAAGCACATTTAAAATAAATCATCCATTGGATAAATCACATTTCAATCACTACAATATCGTAATTTTACGCTTATATAAAAATATTCTATAACAATTATTTGTTTACTTTTATAAATAATTTGTATATACAATTATTTTTTAATAAACCTGCATTAGCATTAGATATAAAATTACTAAATGTACAAGTTCCTTTTCATCTAAAGGTAATATTTTTTTAATAAATGCTTTTTATTTATTTTACATGCTTTATATAAAGTCAACATCCAATTTTAAAAAGAAGATATGCCTTTATAAGTATATTTTACTAAACTTATAACTGATTTATTTATCACCGTTAAATTAAATTTTCAAATATAATGCAAAGAAATTGGTTAATGTTAAATTTAATATACTTATGAGTCATACTATAAATATGTAAATTACATCAAATGCATATAATTTGTTTTTAATAACTGATTAAATGAACAATTTTTGTTTATTAGTTTTATTTGTTAGACATGCAATATTTTTGACAAAATCGACATAGAACCAATAAAATTGGTTAAATTTTGTTCAAATTACTTTCATTTTCTATATCAAACATTGCAATACCATTCATTTAATATATTAAATATAGTCGTAAATAGTTAAGAAAAATTTCAAAATGATATAAAAGCTTTTATGGAAAATTTATGCAACCAAATTATTTGAGACAACGAATAAAGTAAGAAAATATAGTATGATATTAAAAATTTAATGGTAAAATTGTAAAACCCAAATTTAATTGAGAGTAGTCTTTACACATTTATTCTATTTACAATGATTTTAATCAAATTTTTTAGAAAAAATTTCGAGTTTACATAATTCAACTATTTCAGTCTCATAAATATATGTTACAATATATAAATGACTTATTTCTTTGTTTTATTTACAAATTATGTCTATATGTTATTATTTACAGTAAAAATGCTTTTATTAAATATAAGTATCAAATGCACAAACTTTTTCCATAAAACTATATTATATATTTGGATGGATGTTTTATTTTTAGTTTTGCTTCTCTTTTTGTATATTAGAGATTTTCCATTAATTATTGCAACTTAATCGATTCAACCGATTTGTAAAATATAATCTGATTTGTTTCCTTGTTAATCTAGTTTACAAACTGCCATGTTTTCTTTTAAACTAAAATGTATATATCTACATAACTAATGTTTTTGTTGATCAAAATATGGATATCAGCGTGACAGACTCTCAAGTATGGTAAACAAGAGCGAAGGCCACTCAAATCCTAGCGGCTATGCATTAGCCAATCTCCATGGTTCATCATTGTATGCATCATCTTCCAGCAATCCACATGTCACATATGGAACCTCTTCCAACCATCTGGAGCCACTAAGATTGGTTAGAGAACCATACTCTCGTGAATGCATAAACATCTCCCAGCCACCTCAGCCACGAAGGCCTCTACAACAGCAACATATCCCGCCGCCATCTCAAATGGAGAAAGTGATGATGACTGAAGCGATGAAAAATGTCGTGAGGGAGGTAATAGATCTGATTCGAACTGAAGAACCGATGTGGATCAAGTCGTCAATCGATGGTAGACTCATCATTGATCAGAAGTACTATGAGAAAGAAGTTACCAATCCTAGCCATTTTAAGAGTCCAAGTGCTCGTATTGAGTCTTCCAAGGAATTTGCGGTGATTCCAATGGGTGCTAACAACTTGGTGAAGATGCTCTTAGATACGGTACGTAATATTATTTAAACTTAATAAAAATTATTAATGATATTATTAATTGTTATATATTTAAACAGACAGAGCCGTGTTCATTGCTTAAATAAAGTTGCTGCCCATACCCTTCTCACATGACAAATTTTAGAGATTACGGGGGTGTTAGTGGGAGTTAGATATATAATGACTTTTAGAATTCTTAGAGTCTAGTGTTATTGGTATATAGATTCTCAAATTCTCACTCAAATCTAGTGTTATTGGTATAATGATTTTATAATTCTATATAAAGTCATTTGTTATTCAAAAAGTTTAGATTTTAATGATTCTTTTTGAACAAAAAAAAAAAAATGATTCTTTAAATCCACTAGAGTTAGTGTTATTGGGAATTGTATTCATAATTTTTTAACTCATGAAACAAGATTTAAAGAATACTACATATATGCCTAAGATTCTTAAAATCATTATAACAACTTATTTTTATAGATTTTCAAAATATACAAAACTCTCTACAATTCTTTCCAAATTTAACAAATCTATCAATTTTTAGAATCAATAAACTCTATATAAATCTAACTCCCACTAACACCCCCTACATTTATTTTTTACTTTTGTCAAATAGTTAACCAATTATATTTTACATTTATATTTATAGTAATTAACTAATTAATAATTATTATCTATATTTATTTGGTTTAATATGTTTTACATCATATTTACTTTATGATATTTTATATTTTAAGTTCATTTTATCACCGGAATTTTATTATATTTTGGTATTTTTTTACTGATTTTTTTGTTTTGTCAATATTTTTATCAAATATTTTTTGGTTAATATTGTATTTTTTATTTTTGTTATATTATTTTATCACTT
Organism: Moricandia arvensis; assembly: GCA_905132765.1. Taxonomy (NCBI): domain Eukaryota; kingdom Viridiplantae; phylum Streptophyta; class Magnoliopsida; order Brassicales; family Brassicaceae; genus Moricandia; species Moricandia arvensis. The sequence continues at coordinate 17,466 of CAJHQP010003712.1, read as the reverse complement.
AAAACTTTACATCTATATTGTATATATTTAAAATAACATATATAAATGATGAAGACGTTTACAATCATATATTAATTTTATATTAAATTCTTATTATTATAGTTTTGTCGTTTTACTAAAATGCATGTATATAAGAAGTTTAGATTTGACCAAAAAGAGAATTTTAGATATCTCTTTTGTTGGTATATTGAGTAAATTTTTCATAAACATTTTATAGAATTTTTTTAAAGATGTATGTCTTGAACCTAAAATGTTATGCACAGCACTGTAAATAGTATATGCCATGATTATAGAAAAAATCTAGAAAACTCTTTTTTTATAATTTCAGCTTTAATATTATAAATTGTTACAGGAGAAATGGGCGAATCTTTTCTCAACAATTGTGAGTGAAGCTACAACGGTTCACGTGCTGGAATCCACAGATCCACAAAGAGAAAACTTCTCGAAATTGGCATGAATCATATAACATTTTTCTAGTTTTATGTTTAATTCTTAATATATACATATAATTACTTGGTGAACAAACAAAAAATGGGCTTATACGTTATATAGATGTATGAACAACTGCACATACTGTCGCCATTGCTGCCACCAAGAGAGTTTACGATCCTACGATCTTGCCAACAACTAGAGGAAGATCACTGGGTGATTGCTGACGTCTCGTACCATCAAGTAGCCTTTAAGTTTCAGTTTGGGACTCCAGCTTGCTTCAAACGTCCATCTGGTTGCCTCATCCAAGCCTTGCCCAATGGTCATTCTAAGGTTTCCTCTCTTCTCATTATATATATGTACTTAGTTATTTTAAATAGTTTCATATATTACTCTTTAACTATAATTTTTATATTATGTATTGACTTAGTTTCATATATTATATTTAACTAGCGGCTAACGAGGTTCGAAAAGAAATATATCTATTTATTTAGCTTATATTATAATTTGAAGTGCCCTTTTCAGCATAATGAAATTAGAGTGTGATTTGATCATTATACTATAATGTACCATCATATTGCTGGAAAACAAATTAGTCAAAACATGCAAAACATTTCAATTACAGTTTTGAAATACGCAGGTGACGTGGGTGGAGCACGTGGAAGTAAATGACAAAGTGCGGACACATCGGATTTACAAAGACCTCTTATGCGGCGGTTTTGGCTACGGTGCTCGCCGTTGGACTGCAACTCTTGAGAGAATGTGTGAGAGGCTGGCTCTTCGCACCGTCTCTGTATTCCCCAACACTGACCTCCCCGGAGGTAATTAAATATATATATATAACAGGATCCCATGCTATATAGTTATCAATCTAGTCAAAATTACTATTTGTGATGCGTGATAGCCTAATTATTTTTATTCATAACATGTTTTTAAGAAAAAAACTCTTATACGCAAAAACGATGTTGACAAGTGAAATGAAATTGTTGACGAGTGCTAGTTTTAGCATGTAAGAACAACTCCATTGGTGAACCCCAAAATGGGGTTCATAGCATTTTTTAAAAATGATTTTAATTTAATTTAGAAAGTTAAGAACTTTCAAATATTTGGGTGTCCATTGGTGAACTTCAAAGTGAGGTTCTTAAGAATTTAAAAAAAATTTATAGAAAATAAAAGTAGTGATTTTAAAGAAGGTTTTTTAAGAGTAGTGATTTTAAAGAAGGTTTGAAGAGGAATACTCGAAGAGGAACACTGGAAAAGGATACTCGAAGGTTATTGTTCTTTGTAGAAAACAAGTTTTTGAAGAGGAATACTCGAATGTTCAAATAGCTTACTAGGAGACATGTTTAAATAGCCAAATACAAGTTTCACATGCCAAACAGACATGTTTAGATGCTTCACAGTACATAATAAAACAACAAAACACCCCAGTTCACAGGCACCGACGGCTGGGTTTCACCTCCCGGCGACGTCTTCTCTCTCCGCTCCGATTCATACTTAACGAAAAAAACAAAAATCCCCCGCCGGAGATTACCTCCTCTCCCCCGCCGGCATGGACTGGCTCAAATCAACTTCGAAGCTCGACAACGTCCTCGCTCGTCCCGATAACCGCGTGGCTCATGCGCTTCGAAAATCTCAATCCCGAGGCCAATCTCTCAAGTCCTTCATCTTCGCCGTGAATCTCCAGATCCCAGGCAAGGACCACCACAGCGCCGTGTTCTACTTTGCCGCGGAGGAACCGATCCCCTCCGGATCCCTTCTCCAATCGCACCTACCCACGTCGTTTAGGTAAACCGGAGCACCAATCGCACCGTGCCACGTCGTTTAGGACTCGGGTCCAAAAACACTAATATAAGAGGCACCTCTAAAGAAATTTTGCCATTATATTAATTTTATAATTAAAAATAGTTAAGGGGCTGGGCTATGAACCTCTTATGGACTCGCGATGGAGGTGGTCTAAAGGACCTTTATATATTTTCTCTCTGTTTTTAAAAACATGTATTTTTATATTTTCATATAAAAATATATATTGTGATTATGAATTTAAAAAAATTAAATTTTACAAGTTTGTAATTTATTAATATTACTTTCTATCCTTCTTTTAATATAGATGTGAAAACCTTAAAAGGACGAAGGAACGTGATGGATTTAGGAGAAAGAATGTTGAAGAATTTCGCATGGATGCTAAAAATGACTGAAAATTCCGGTTTTTCGCAACAGACTACAACTAACAGTAGTGGAGTTAGGATTTCGACGCGGGTAAACGAAGAAGCAGGTCAACTGATCGGTGTCGTTCTCTGCGCTGGTTTATCTTTATGTCTCCCTCTCCCTCCTCTCCAGGTCTATAACTTCCTCAAAGATCTTAAGGTTCGCCACCAGGTAAGGATCTTTTGATTGCACAAGTCCATATCTAATGGGCTTTTTTATTTATTGGATACAAATGTGGTTTATTTTTACATTGTTGTTAAGTAACAAGAAATTTATTTGTTGTATGTGAAAAAATAGTGGGACGTTCTCTGCCAATTGAGTCCGGTCACTGAGGTCGCTCGCTTTGTCACTGGAACAGACAATAAGAATTGTGTGAATGTCCTCCAGGTATATTAGTTTCTTCTTCTTTTTTTTTTAAGAGGATTTGCCTAATATAACATCTAAATTTTTTAATAGAGATGTTGTACATAAAGTGCAAAAATGAATGGACAGAGTCCAAGTTAAATATGTTCAGAGTTGTTTCACATTTTAGTTGTCATCAACCGCAAGTCGATTCATCCATCATCTCTATAAATAGATCATATATTCTATGTTTTCAAGTAACATTAATATTATTTTATCATGGAAGTATTTACAATACAGTTTAATGTATTTGTCATTGCATTAACTTTGATTGTTAACTAAATCTGTGTATGTATATGTTATGTAGCCTTCAAGTGCAAAGGAGAATGATGGCTTGATGATAATACAAGACAGCTTCATAGACGCATTAGGAGGTATGGTGGTCTACGCACCAGTGGATATAATGACAGCACACGTTGCCTTTTCAGGCAATGTCCATCCTTCAAACATTCCAATCCTCCCATCAGGTTTCATCATCTCCCGTGACGGCCGTCCTTCCGCCGCCGCCGGTGAGCTAGACGGTGGCCTCGACAATTGTAAGACGCTCCTCACCGTGGCTTTCCAGATTCTCGTCCCTGATACGACTGTCGGTGATCCTGACAAAATGAAAGATTCGACCACCAAAGTCGAGAGCTTGATTAGCACCACTATTCAAAGGGTTAAAGGCCTGCTTGGCTGCGGTGATGGTCAGTGAGAGCTGTTTCCACAGTTCTCAAACTATTCGGTTCTCTAATTTTAATCTTTTTTCAAATAATGTTTTTGAGTGAGAAGACTATTCTCTGATGATTCTCTATTGAATCAGACTCATATCTTTCATGCTTTTGCTTGGTTTCAAAATCTTATAATAATTTCTAAGGAAAGGCCCTTAGATAAAAAATGTTATGTTTGTTGCCAATTTGGCTTGTTTGTTTAAGATATTTTTATTTAAGATTATCTAAGCTGTTATTGCTCGTTTCAAGTATTTATTCTATTGAAATAAGTTTTATTTAATAATGTTATATGATCTTCATCAATTAGCAATGATACAGAAATATCTGAAGTTACACTCATCGCTAATTGATGAAGATTATGTAAGTTTAGGTGTGAATGTACCTCGGTCACTGTTCCTGCCAGTGAAGACACTTCAGACTAACTTCTTGTTCAGGTAAACCCTAAACCCTCCAACTCCCCAAAAAATCCAACAATTTGAGAAATAGAGAGGTTAAAATTATAAATCAACTTTCACAGTCGGACTTGTACACTCTTGCTGATGGCTTTGAGCTTTTGTGGTGGTAAACCGATGACATTTTCACAAATCATTCATGTCATCAGCAGATTATTAGGTGAGTGTTTCACTATGTAGATTATATAAAATCAAAAATATAACACATCTTCTATTTCTCTATGTTTAAGTTTTCAAAATTGTAAAATAATTGCCATTAAACTGGTGGTTTAGTGGTACGTAGGTTTTGGGTTGTTCTCTTCTATATTTTTACTTTGCATTTTAATATAATATTTTAATTTATATTGCCTCTTATTATATAATATTTTAATTTTAAAATTATATATGTAATTTATATTGCCTCTTATTATATAATATTTTATTATATATGTAATTTATATTGCCTCTTATTATATAATATTATATAATAAGAGGCAATACAAATTACATATATAATAAAACAACACACATACACACAAATTTAAGATGAATTTTAGTATTATGGTATCATTTGTATAATATGTAATATTTAAGAGTTTATTTAGTTTGTTTTAATTTGTTTTAAGTTTGTTTAATGTATTTTTATTTTGTGTGGATTTGTTTAATATATTTTTCTATTATGTGAACTTTATTTTAATGCTATGTAATATTTATCTTATTTTATTTTATTTTAATGTACTTAAGTTGTCAAAATTAAGTTTAATACATATATTTGTGAAAAACAATAATTATAAAGATCAAAAAGAAAATAAAAAATAGTTTTGAGGTTTTTAATAGTGAAACCTCAAATTTGATGTTTCATTATTTAAGACCTCAAAATTTGAGGATTTAAGGTTGCATTGAAATGACAAAAACTTTAAAATTTGAGGATTTGAAGTTGCATTGGAGATGCTGAAGTGATTTGAGAGTGAAGACCCACACTATGAACATTTTAAAAATTAAAGAAAGATATTAATCTCGATCTTCTTCAATCCGTTTTTAATAGAGCTACAATATCACTTTTACTTATTTATTGATTTCAGGTGTTTGTAGTTGGACTTTACATATTAGTTTCTCGATCTTGTAAATATGTGCCTACTTTCTTAATTCTTTAAACGCATATAACTTATAAGATTGTATGCACCATATTTACAATTACAAGATTGACAATCTAATATGTAAAATCACTAGAAACAATTGAAAACCATAAATAAATAAAAGTAGTACTATAGTTGGACTAAAAATGGATTGAAAAAGAGTCTGATTAATATTTTTCACCTTAATTTAAAAACGCTTGTACTGCACCGATTGAATTCGTTTAAGAGTTATATGATATTTCTGCTTATATCTTCGGTCTCACATTAACTAGAGAACCAAAACCTGTTGAATCTAAACCTATGTTATTCTCTCAAACACAAGAAAAATAATTGCAAGAGATTTTTTTCTTTTTTGTATTGAGGCGAGTACTTCAATTTGGAATTATGTTATCATGGCTTTATATAGCCCAAAATCCGAACGTTGGCAATAATAATGGAAATTGGAAGTTATTTAATTTTAATGATTTGCATTTAGGTTATGTTACAAAATTAAAATTATTTTTGCATTTACTCCCCCACTAACCCAAGTTGACCATCATAACTACAAAATACTATATTTTCCTTATTCTATTATTTAACTTTGTTAACCAAAAGTTTAATCTATATACTAATTTTCAATACATGATATAAAGTCCGGTCCGTAGATCTTTTTTTCTACAAGCAACTTTGCTGTGTTTTCTCCACTTAAATACAAGAAAAATAAATCTCATATTCCAAATGTGAGATACTTTACAAGTAATACACTTTAGATATTAATTTCTCATTCAAACAAACTTATTTACACTTTACAAACAGCCACTAGTTACGTTTTATATGCTTTAACATATGAAGCAAAAATGTTCGCTACATCTGACTGGAAAATTCAAATTAAGATGGAGACTATTTTGTATTCCATCCGTTTCATATTAAGTTTCATATTAAATGTCCTTGTAAAGATTCTTTTTGTTACAAAATAAGTGTCGTTTTTGACTTTCGATGCAAAATTTATTAATTTTATAGTGTAATTTATTTTTCTATTGGTTGAAATATGGTTAGGTGTATAGGTAATTGTGTTTTTATAGAAAATATGCAAAATTAATAATTTCTTTAATTCATATACACAAAAATAAAATGACACTTAATATAAAACAAAGGTAGTATGTTTTAAGAGAAAATAATTATTCTAACTACATTATAATGGTTATAATAAGTTGAATTTGAACCCGGTTACAAACTTACAACTCCGGAGAGGGGTAAATCGGAACCTGGTTACAACTCCAGCCTACCGAAAAAACAGTGACTCTTACTAAACAAAGAAGATCAATCCAAGCTAATACAAAGCAAAAAGGAGAAAAGGTTGTTGGAAAATTTAGTAAATACATATAAATACATAAAACAATTTATATTTTTGCTTAATCTATTTATATTTAGTAAAGCAATATTTTTTTAGTACAATTATTTTAAAATTATGAATTGTTGTTTACGGAGATTCAAATATGCATGTAAAACAAATATATATATATTAAAAGAAATATTAAAACAAATATTCACGCATCAAAGTTAATTGGTAAAAGGCTTACGGCTATGAGTATAGTTACCTGGGTTTGAATTCCGGCTACTATAATAATTTACATGTAGCTTCAGCGTTTGAGACGGAAAACCGTTCAAAGTGAAATACATAATGCTCAGTGTATGCTAGGTTATTTTCCTCTTCGTTCTCTAGTCTGAACCGGTGGAACGAGGATATTGAGTTAGCAAAAAAAAAATGAATCTCATAATCTCTCACGAAACCTACCTCCGATCACAAAAGAAAAAACAGCCAAAAAAGTAAGAGTGTACTTTTCGAAGCTTCTAGGTCCATCACGTACACTTGCATAAGTGTTTTCTCAAACCCCAAAAAAATCCATCCCCAACATAAATATCGGGATAAATTTCAAATATTTCCCACTCCTGTTAAATGTTGGAATAAAACAATTAAAAGGTTACCACAAAATTATGGAAAGTCGGCAATTTTCAGCTAATAATCTTCGATTTTCCAACGGTTATCTTTGCCATCCACGTGTCACCACCACCTCCTAGTTCATCTGCTGTATCAAAAATACGACACTATCCCTCGCATAACAGCGTCTACTTTCATCAGCTTTAACGAGAGGAGGGTATATATGTCAATTAACATCCACACTCAACGACTATTTATCTATTTGATTCATTGCTTGAGAGAAAAAAGTTTGTTCTATTTGTCAGCTACACAAAGTTTACCCTAATATGGTGGAAACCATCCAATGTTTCAAAATATGTTAATAACTACACGATGTTTATATTAATACATGCCACATATACGAAGTAAATGATTATATGTTGGGAACATCAAAATCGGATCTAATTGATTTTAGGAAAAGCTAATGGGGTCAAACTGTAATTAATCAAAAAATCAAATTTAAAACCCAAAAATTATGTTTCAGAAAAATTAGTTGTGTACATTAAATTTTGATTGAGTAAAAATTAAAGAAAATAGTTGATAACAAAAATAATATATTTACAATTGAAATTTAATATATTTTAATATGTATGAAACTTTAAAAATATAAAGACAATAACTTCGATATAATTGATCATATTAATTTTTAATATAAATATTTTTTTATTCATATTTTGGGGTTTTAAATTGGAAATAAATTTTGGTTCACGGAATATATTAACAAGATGAATTATTTTAGAAGTTAAAAAAAAGAAATGATAATCTCATAACACTTATAATTATCAAAAATCACAAAATATCATTTACAAATATATTACTCCTATCAAAAATTAGAATGATATGACATACATAAGCATTATAAATTTTTTTTAATATGTTACCATAATTTGACACACTTTTACAAATACCAAATTTATAATCTTACCTATATATATTAAAATAACATAATATTTACATAAAAATTATATATATTATTTGTATATATGTATGTATATCTGTTTTGTTTTGTCAACATCAACATTTCTTTTTGTAAACATTATGTTAGCATAATCTTGATATATTATGATATTAAAATTTACATAGCATTCCTTTTCTTTGACTTCTAAAATAATTCACTTTGTTAATTTATTTACAATCCGTCAACCAAAATTTATTTCTAATTTAAAACCTCAAAATATGATTTTTTAAAAAAATTATTTATATTGGAAATTAAATATGCTCAACTATATCAAAGTTATTGTCTTTATATTTTTAAAGTTTTCATACATATTAAAATATATTAAATTTCAATTGTAAATATATTATTTTTGTTATCAACTATTTTCTTTAATTTTTACTCAATCAAAATTTAATGTACACAACTAATTTTTCTGAAACATAATTTTTGGGTTTTAAATTTGATTTTTTGATTAATTACAGTTTGACCCCATTAACTTTTTTTAAAATCAATTAGATCCGATTTTGATGTTCCCAACCTATAATCATTTACTTCGTATATGTGGCATGTATTAATATAAACATCGTGTAGTTATTAACATATTTTGAAACATTGGATGGTTTCCACCATATTAGGGTAAACTTCGCGTAGCTGACAAACTTTTTTCCAAAAAATAAACATACAGACAGACAAAAAAAAAAAATGGCGACGGTTCCTCTGTTCAGCCAATTCCCCTACAAAAACATTCTTCCAACCTCTTCAAACACTAAAATCCAACCAAAACCATCGAATCTAGTGTCCGTTAATTCAATTAACCGGCGGTCGGACGTTGGAACAGCTGTTCACCGGTCGGATTTCAAGGTCCGAGCAACGGACGTTGACGACGAGTGGGGTCCTGATGCCTTAGAGAGAGGTTCGAGCGTTTCGGTTGCGGAGAAAGTAGCAGAAGAAGCCATCGAATCCGTGGAGGAGACGGAGCGGCTAAAGAGATTGCTAGCGGATTCTTTGTACGGAACAGATCGTGGTCTAAGGGCATCGAGCGAGACGAGAGCGGAGATCAGTGAGCTCATCACGCAGCTTGAGTCTAAGAACCCTAATCCGGCTCCTAACGAAGCTCTGTTTCTCCTCAGTGGCAAATGGATTCTCGCGTAAGTTATATTTTGCCGTGGAATATATTAATTAGGCACGGGGTTCGGTTCGGTTCGTTCCGGTTCATATAATTCGTTTTTGGTTAGTTTGGTTCGTTTAAAATTGTGCCAAATTTAACCGAAAATAAACTCATTTCGGTTAGTTCGGTTTGTGACCAAAGGTTTTTGTGTGGTTAGATTTCCGGTTTAATTTTACAAAAAAAAAACTCAAATAATTTTGGTTATTTCGATTAGTTTAGGTTAGAATTTTGGTTAATTCTATCCGGGATATTTTTTTAGCTAAAAATGGGCATGATTTGGTTTTAGATTTTTGAAAAATTGATCTAGTAACCGATTTGTTTAAAAAATTGTTGGAACTGAAACCAAATTTTTTTGGTGCGGTTCAAATTTGTTTTAGTTTAGTTGTCGTTATAAAATAAAATTTTTATTTTAAAAGAAATATCGTTTTATAATTTTAGTGCAAATTTTAATAAATTTATATTCTAAAATATTGATTAAAATTGGTTAGATGTATATATAATTATATTTTTATTTAGAAAATACGTAAAATTAAATAGTGCACAAACTTAGAATGACAACCACAAGTAAAATTAAACCGAAAGAGTATTAATCACGTGGTTTAACGTAGATAGTAAATCATCCCGCCATGTCAAGAACTTAAGAACTTAATCCTCAATGTTAATCTCTTTGCAGCTACACCTCGTTCGTTGGTCTGTTCCCATTGCTCTCACGTAGAATCTCACCGTTGGTTAAAGTGGATGAGATCTCACAAACCATTGACTCCGACAGCTTCACCGTACAAAACTCTGTCCGGTTCGCTGGTCCCCTTGCCACCACATCCTTTAGCACCAACGCTAAGTTCGAAGTCCAAAGTCCTAAACGCGTCCAGGTTCATCATCAGGCTATCACTCTATCTTTAATACATATACTTATTATAAATTAGTAGAATTGTTACAAGACAGACCCTATAACTACAAATGTCCATGTTTTGTATAACCTAACTGAGGTTTTTGTTTTGTTTGCTTGTAGATCAAGTTTGAGCAAGGTGTTATTGGGACTCCTCAGCTAATGGATTCAATTGAAATCCCTGAGTTCGTGGAGGTTCTTGGTCAGAAAATCGATCTCAACCCCATTAGAGGGTTACTCACATCGGTCCAGGACACGGCTTCTTCAGTGGCTAGAACCATTTCAAGCCAACCACCGTTGAAATTCTCTTTGCCTTCAGACAGAGCGCAGTCGTGGCTGCTCACTACTTATCTCGACAAGGACCTTCGGATCTCGAGAGGCGACGGCGGAAGCATCTTTGTGCTTTTCAAAGAAGGCAGCTCTCTCTTAAACCCTTAAAATGTTGTATAGTAAAGTATATAGAGCCATGTCTGTATTTAATAGTCTTGTAAGTGTTATTGTTGGAGAGTTGTGATGGTTTTTGTATATTCAGGGTTTAATTGTTGGTTAATTAAGTTATAAAAGGTGTCTGATTCAGTCTTTTATTACTTAGAAAACCGGTTTGATACTCAAGAGGCTTCTAAGTTCATGTGCATTTCTTATCTTGTTTTCTACTGTCCTCTCGACCATGGAACATTTCTCCATCGCCATCATCACTATGAACTTAGTGTCAATTACTCTTTCTTGTCATCTTTGGTTGTCTGATCTTCTCTTGATGTGTTGCTTCTTGTGTCTCTCTGATCATCTATAATAGCTTCTTCTGAACCATGTAGTGTGTTCCGCTAGAAACAGACCAGGGCTGATCAGAAAATCTAGAATGCTGTTGAGAAAATTACCCAATATTCTTCATGAGATGAAGATGGGATTTAGACAACTAAGAGTTTAAGAAAAAGACTCTTAATATTTAGGAAAGGGATTTACTACAAAATATGAAATTTTAGAAAACTCTCTCTTACAAGTGTTTTTCTCTCTTGTTTTTCTTTCTTGCTTTATAGTTACAAATGGTGCTAAGCACCCCTATTTATACTAGTGAGAGGCTAACTACAACAACTTCTACACACTTCTTTTTCTACACACATCCATTTTCACACACCTTTTTTTCTACACACTTCTTCATCTTTCTCCATTCTTCTCTAGATTTTTCTTCTTCTTGGGCTAAGGTTAATTATGATTTGTTTTGGGCTTAAGGAGGAAAAACCCAACAAATCTCCCCCTTTCCGACTTAGCCCGAAACCGTTGTCATGCCGGTGCCTTTGCAGCAATCTTCAAACTTCTTGATCGGTAATACTTTGGTCATAAAATCTGACCAGTTTTCATCTGTGTGTACTTTGTTGAGATGTATGAACTTCTCTTCAAGAACTTCTCGTATCCAATGATGCCGAATGTCGATGTGCTTTGAGCGAGAATGAAACGCTGGATTCTTTGCTAAGTGAATAGCACTTTGGTTGTCACACAACAAGCTGTACTTGTCTTGCTTTACTCCCAACTCAAGCAAGAAGTTCTTCATCCATAACATCTCCTTGCATGCTTCCGTTGCTGCGATATACTCTGCTTCTGTGGTGGATAAGGCAACACACTTTTGTAGCCTCGATTGCCAGGAAACAGCTCCCCCTGCAAAGGTAATCACAAATCCTGAAGTTGATTTTCTCGAGTCTTTATCACCAGCCCAATCTGCATCGGTGTAACCGTTCAACTCAAGTTTTCCATTGCCAAAGCATAGACACCTCTTCGTTGTGCCTCGTAGATAGCGTAGGATCCACTTAACTGCTTTCCAATGCTCCTTTCCTGGATTTGCTAGAAAGCGACTCACAACTCCTACAGCATAGGCAATGTCGGGTCTGGTGCACACCATGGCATACATGAGACTGCCCACTGCTGATGCATATGGGGTAGTCTTCATTTCTTCTTTCTCCTTCTCACTTGTTGGACTTTGTTCTGAATTTAACTTGAAATGTCCAGCAAGTGGAGTATTTACTGGCTTTGCTTTGTGCATGTTGAATCTCTCCAACACCCTTTCAATATATCGTTCTTGGGACAACCATAAAAGTTTATTTGGTCTGTCCCGAGTGATCTTCATTCCAAGAATCTGTTTCGCTTGCCCCAAATCTTTCATAGCAAAAGACTTTCCTAAGTCTTCCTTCAGTGCGGCTATCTTGTTGCGGTCTTGGCCCACAATCAGCATATCATCAACATAGAGTAATAATATGAGAAAGTCGCCGCTTGCGTACCTCTTTATGAAAGTGCAATGATCATTCTTGGTTTTCTTGAAGTTATGATCCACCATGAAAGAGTCAAACTTCTTATACCATTGTCTTGGGGCTTGCTTGAGACCATAAAGGCTCTTCTTTAATCGGCATACCAAGTCTTCTTTTCCTGGGACCTTGAATCCTTCGGGTTGCTCCATATAGATTTCCTCCTCGAGGTCACCATGTAGAAAGGCTGTCTTAACATCGAGTTGTTCAATCTCTAAGTCTAGGACCGCAGCTAGACCAAGAACCACTCGGATAGAGGACATCTTCACCACTGGAGAAAATATTTCTTCAAAATCTATGCCTTTCTTCTGGTTGAATCCTTTCACAACCAATCGGGCTTTGTATCTTGGATTTGAGCTTCTCTCCTCATACTTCAACTTGTACACCCACTTGTTTTTCAAGGCTCTCTTTCCTTTTGGTAGCTTCATTAACTCATAGGTGCGGTTGTCTTGCAAGGATTGCATCTCATCTTGCATAGCTTCTACCCATTTGTCTTTGTGAATGTCTCCTATGGCCTCCTTATAGCTTTGTGGCTCCCCCTCATCTGTAAGATTCACATACTCATCTCGATAGTATCTTACAGATGGTCTTGTCTCTCTTCCGGATCTTTTTGGCTCATGTTCTTCCTCTGGCTCCATTTGCTCTTCTTCTTCTTCACTTTCATCACCATTTGGATCCATGATGGGACTCCCTTCGCCATCTCCTCCAATCACTTGTTCATGATCTTGGGGCTTATGAGAATCTTCACTCCTTACAACCCTTAGCTTTGGTGTCTTTGATTTATCGATGTCTTCGATTGTTTGATCTTCGAAGAAAACAACATCTCTACTTCGAATAACTTTCTTGTTAATTGGATCCCAAAGCCGATAGCCAAAATCATCCTTTGGTGAACCAAGGTAGATGCACTCTTTAGTTTTAGAGTCTAACTTGGCTCGTTCATCCTTAGGAATGTGGACGAATGCTCTACACCCGAACACCTTTAAATGGTTGTAGGAGACCTTCTTACCCGACCAAACTTCCTCCGGAATATCGCCTTCCAAAGGAACTGATGGTGTAAGATTTATAATATCCACTGCAGTCTTTAAAGCTTCTCCCCAAAATGGCTTGGGTAGTTTAGCGTGAGAGAGCATGCACCGAACTCTTTCTGTAATCGTCCGATTCATTCTTTCAGCAAGCCCATTCAATTGTGGCGTCTTTGGTGGTGTCTTCTCCATTCTGATTCCATGAGCTTTGCAGAATGCTTCAAAAGGACCCCGGTACTCTCCACCATTGTCTGATCGAACACACTTGAGTTTTTGACCCGTACTTCTTTCTGCTTGGGCTACAAACTCCTTGAAAGCATCTAGAACTTGATCTTTTGTCTTCAAAAGGTATACTCATACCTTCCTTGAATGGTCATCAATAAAGGTGACGAAATATGATGCACCTCCATTTGATTTCTCAGACATGGAGCATACATCAGTATGCACTAGATCAAGAATATGCTTTCTTCTTGTGGGTGTAGAAGATCTTCGGAAAGCGACTCTATGTTGTTTTCCGGCTAAGCAATGATGACATGGTGTGAGATACGTACCTCTCATATCAGGAATAAGTTTCTTGCGAGAAAGTATATTAAGACCTTTCTCACTCATATGCCCAAGTCTCCGGTGCCATGTATCCATGTCGTCGCTTGCAACATTAACTTCCTCCTTGCAAAGCTTGGCTTGTGTTACGTATAATGAGCCTTCTTTTCTTCCTCGAGCCATGATCAAACTCTCTTTGGTTAGCTTCCACTTGCCACTGCCAAAATGACTATCAAGACCGGCATCATCAAGCTTCCCTGTTGATATGAGATTGAGTCTCATATCGGGAATATGCCTCACATCCTTAAGAATTATCTTACATCCAGTGTTTGATGTAAGAATAACATCCCCCTTTCCAACGATCTTGCTTCTTCCTTGGTTTCCCATTTGAACTTCACCAAAGTCACCACTTTGGTAGGTTGTGAAGAAGCTTCCATGAGGGGTGACGTGAAAAGAAGCACCAGAATCAACGATCCATGAGCTATCATCAGAGCTAAGATTACATTCTCCAACGAGATATAGGTCTTTGCTCTGGTCTTCAACAATGGTGGTAGTCTTGTCTTCATGCTTCTTCGGAGGATTGAACCGGTCTGGTTTAATATTACGTGCTTGTTGATCTTTCTTGAAAAACCGACACTCCGTCTTCATGTGGTTCGGCTTGCCACAATAGTAGCAGGTTACTCTTGGTCGTGACTTGGATCTTCTTCGAGATTGGTCTCGTCCTCTGCTTTTGTTGTGAACACGAGTCTCCTCTCTACCTCTTCTATCAACAATGTTGGCTTCTGAATAAGAACTCGAGTCTCGTTCCTTCCTCCGGACTTCTTCATTTAGAAGGCTATCGCTGACGGTGTCCATGGTAAGTTTTCCCTCCGGTGCTGAATTGCTTAGAGTCACAACTAGTGTGTCCCAACTCTCCGGTAGTGAACTAAGGAGTAAAAGGGCTTGCATTTCATCTTCAACCTTCATATCAACTTTGTTAAGCTGATTTACGAGTCCCTTGAAATTATTCAAGTGCTCCATCATGTTTTGGCCATCCTTGTACTCCAACTTTACTAACCGTCGGACAAGAAGAGCTTTGTTTCGAGGCGTTTTCTTTTGAATCATAGACTCAAGCTTTGTCCATAATTCATAAGCATTTGTATAGGTAGAGACATGTTCAAAGAGAGATCGGTCAATGTACTTACGGATTACAGCAACCGCCTTTCGGTTTAGTACTTCCCACGTTTTGTCATCCTTTCCTTCCGGCTTCTCCTTCATGATGATGGGTTCGTGTAAATCATTACAATAAAGGTGGTCTTCCATCATCGGTTTCCAATAAGAGTAGTTGTCTGTCGTGAGTTTGAACATATCACCTTCAACGGTAACGGTAGCCTCCATCTTGAATCACACGGGATCTTGAGGATATGTTTGAGCCTAGCTCTGATACCACTTGTTGGGAAAATTACCCAATATTCTTCGTGAGATGAAGATGGGATTTAGACAACTAAGAGTTTAAGAAAAAGACTCTTAATATTTAGGAAAGGGATTTACTACAAAATATGAAATTTTAGAAAACTCTCTCTTACAAGTGTTTTTTTCTCTTGTTTTTCTTTCTTGCTTTATAGTTACAAATGGTGCTAAGCACCCCTATTTATACTAGTGAGAGGCTAACTAAAACAACTTCTACACACTTCTTTTTCTACACACATCCATTTTCACACACCTTTTTTTCTACACACTTCTTCATCTTTCTCCATTCTTCTCTAGATTTTTCTTCTTCTTGGGCTAAGGTTAATAATGATTTGTTTTGGGCTTAAGGAGGAAAAACCCAACAAATGCTTGTCTGATTCCACGGACGATTAAGAAGATGAAATGCCATAGTCTCGCTTCGTTGCTGCAACACAAATCTCTGCAGAATCTTGATTTTCTTTTTCCTTTTTGTGTGTTTGTTTTGTGTGATGGTTTGTTCTGTTTTTTGCTACTTTTTTTTTGTTTTTCAAATTATGCTATGTTTGTGATTTTCTAAAAAAAGGAATAAAAACTAGTATACTTTGGGATAAAATGCAGCATGCAATGGAAGGATGATGATTATGAGCAAAAACCATAACAAGACAAAACACATGGTTTAGTCTACTAAAGGCATCTCTAATCTCTAATGGAACACATTTTTTCAATATTTTATTCTAAAATAAGATAATTCTATTATGAAGTAATTTTTGTTCCAATGATGTTACTCTATAGTAAAGTTATTACTTTTAATTTAGAATATAAAGAGAAAATAGAGTGGCATTGAAGATGGTTTAAATATAAATAAAAGTCTCCCGACAAAAGTAAGTCCTCAGTTAGTTTAAGTAAGGCTGCGAATAACATAATTATACGAAATAACAAGAAGGGTGTTCAATGTTAGATATTTAAGTGTATAGGTTTAATGTATCTAGTGAACCATTGCAATTGTTTGTATGAACAATTGCAATCATATATAAATCATTGCAACTTTTGGTGATTAACCATTGTAACTTTTTACTAACTATTGCATCTCTTGATGAACCGTTGCAACCTTTGGTGATAAACCATTGCAACCATTGATGATCAAAATCTTTGGTAAATAATCATTGTGACTTTTGGTCAACCATTGCAATTGTTGGTGTTAATAGTTGCAAATATTGATGCTAACCATTGCAACCCTTCATACTCTATATAAGGAGTTGTTGGCATTAGCAAAAGGGAGATGGAATCACAAATTGAACAAGATAGAGAAGAGTAGGAACTAGTAGTTAGTTAGAGAGAGAGAGAGATTCATTGTTCGAAGATCATCAAAGATCTTTGAAGAAATATACATATAAGCATTAAAATTCTATTTGTTATTCTTGTATCTTAGCCTAGAACAAGAATGTGACTTTGATTGTTTATCCTACAAAGGGATTTCGTGTAACCCAAATGCTTGGAATAGGGTCGAAATACTCTTTAAAGAAAGTGACCTCGTGCGCGATTCAATCATTATCCAAGTATATAATTCACAACTTCCGGGTTACAACCCAATATATAACCAACAATCTCAAAGAATATTTTCTTGTGAATTATGGTTGTGGTATATGTGCGAGAGATGACATCGAAGTTTGGAAAGTTGAAAGTGCTTGAGAGAATATACTTTCGAAGATGGAGCAAGAAGAGAAAACAATGGAGAATAATAAACATTGTTATATTCTCAAAAGTATGTTAGTTTCATTTTAAATAATATTTTAATGATGATCGAAGATGGCATCATCCAAGGGATGCAAATGGTTCGTCACCCTAGGTGATACATCCTAGATTCGGAAAGGATCACTTAGACGGTTTTGAAGGATATGAACTCGCCAAAAGGGAGAACTGA